>JAQNCA010000004.1:20980135-20993566 GCA_029783725.1 Acanthurus tractus | reverse complement strand
AGGTGTGGACAAACACAGAGGTTTCTGAGTGAGGAGGATTCAAACAGCCTGTAAAGACCAGAGGAGTTATACAGAGTCTGTTAGACTTAAACTGCTCTGTGTGAGAATCATCCACTGCGCAGGAGAGAGTGCTGTACCTGGAAGCTGTGGACAGACAGATGTGGAAAGGTTAACCAGATGTGCATTCACCAAACTGACAGGTTAATGCTCATTTGTGGACATGGGCCCAACTGGCTTTCTCCGATAAACTAACATTGTGAAAGAGGTGTTATGAAAAGGTGGATCCTTCTTTTGAATGTCACAACTCACAGTTTGCCAATTTGATCCATTTGGCCCGATGACATTTGGAAAGTTCATAAGACTAGAAAGACTGATTTTTTTAATCCCCATTCAAGTTGACAGAAGACTAAACCTGGAAAGTATCTGGCTCAGCCAACATAGACTCTAGTGTGCATGTTAAGTGCAAGATGCTGGTAATTTTTTTTTTGAGATACTGAAATACTTTGATCGAATTGAACCCGTGACACTGTATCCAGTTTTTCATATACGCCCATAGGTGCCATGGTTTGAGACTAATGAAGGTACTGAAGTGACAGGGAAGTTATGCCAAGATGCTGATGTTGAGGGCTGCACATAAGCAGCATGCAAATAGTCACAAAAAGGAGTGTTAAACTTTTGCAAAAACACAAGACAACATCCACTTATTATAGGAGGTAACTGTCACTTATTAATCTGTCTGGAGTCAGAGCTGGAGGGGTTAGCCATAGCTTAGCATCAGCTCAGACAAAGTTCAAACATTAACTTCAGCTTGTATGCCAGTGAGTATTATCTCAAAAATGTCATCATTAATCATCTATTCAGTTTAACCAATGATACTTATCAGTGTTGGACATACTGATTTTACGTGTCATATGCTCATCGTACAGCAGCGACATAAAAAATGTGCACACGGTGCTAAAACAGCAGTGACACAACATCAGTAGTAGCAGGGTAAAGCTGTATTTGATTGTGGAATGAGTGTTGCACCGTCAGGCACTTTTCAGAGGAAGCTACAGAAACATTTGCTTAGACACCTGATGCTGTTACAGAGGAGGAGGATGGAAGCGGATGTGAGTACAGGTCACATTAAAGCAATGTGACATTAAATATAACAAAACAATCATCCTGCAGCAGAAAAACTGACTTAGTTCAGCTTCCTGGATGAGAAAAGGAGCAAATCAGGTAACAGGACATGAAGGTTTGTTAGCATGAGAGTTAAGTGTCTCTGATAGACATCAGATCAGGACAGATCTAACAAACAGGTGATATAATGACTGTTCGCACATGATGAGAGGAATGGGCCGTTTCCGACGGCGGCGAATGGAGATAAACAAGCAAATGATGTTGAAATGAATATGGATCAGATCTCATTACAACTGCAGGTGTTTTCTTTCAGCCATGTGTGAATTTTGATGCCGTCTAATTGTGTGTGAGTGTGTTTGTGATGAGAGGAGATTCCAGTTTCGGGTTAAATACATGACACTTTTCATCTGGGCAGAGAAAGTGGTTTGGTGTCAGACTACTGAATGTGATTATGAAATCATTTACATGGAGATCTGTGCCATCTGCTGTGGTGGTTTCACTGCTTTTATGGATCAGAGGAAGCAGAAATGAAGCTTTGGATGAAAAGGAGCTGCTGTAGCAGACTGCAGTTGTTCTCTGTGTGTAAGAACATCACACGTATTTATGTTGGAGTGAGGGGGGAGGGGTCTCAAAATCAAAGTATTAGGTTTAGGTTTACAACATTAGGTTGTAAACTCAAAACATCCAGAATCTGGCAAAGAGGTGAGTAGTGCTGTATGAGAAGCAGGTATGAAGGGGGGAAGATTGGTCATGTGATCAGGACGATAGGTGGGCAAGTGAGGTATAGGGTCTGATATGAGAGGAGAGGCTAATGAAACATGGCGGCTGGAGTGAAACAAATAGAATCTGAATGAAACAATCCGCCAACATTTAACCACCAGCCACATGATTTTTCGTTTTTCCCTGTAAACACGCAGCAGTGTTAACGGATAATGCTGACAGAAGTCGCTCCCTGTGAGTCTCAGATGAGTGCAGCATGTGGCCAGATTAGTTCATCGTCTGCATCATGACGCTGCCTTTCAAGAGGCCCCTTCAGCGGCAGGTGTGGCCCCCCCAAACAGCTGCTTGTGTTGCTTAATGGGCCGGGCAGGCTTTGATGCTCATGCTCATATCCCCCCGATGAAGAGAGGAGAGAAACAGCTGATTGCTTTTTGAAAGTCACCGTGCTGCGTCATTGGCTCGAGCTTCACGACAAACTGCACAGAAACCCGACAGGTATCTGCTGCTGATCAGGATTTTCTGCTCTGTTGTGCTTTGGCCTCGTAAAATCTGAGGGGATGTTAGATTCTTTGCATCTCTGCAGATGCTCCCAATTCCACTTTTTTAACCCAACATTCATTTCATTTCTGATCTTTCAGTCACTTTTCTGTTTATATCAGACTGTTTTTAAAGCTGTGAAAACCCTGAGGAGCATTGAGCAGTGCCAACTCTTATCAAAACCCCAGAAACTGGAACTGAAAACAAGAGAAGCCGCAGCAGGCCTGTTGAACAAGGAGACATGGCGAGGGGTTGGTGTAACAAGCTTTAGCTATTGTGTGTGTGTGTGTGTGGGTGTGTTCAGTTGAACCGTGACTGAACATGAAAAGCCAACTGCAATAACAGGTTGTTGTTTTCCTTCCCTGGTGAGTCTCCAGAGATCTCCTGCACCTTTCAAACAAAGCAATTCCAACCAGATGAACGCAGCCAAGAGCAAAGAGCAGCGTAAACAAGAATCAAAGTCATTCTGAAGCAAACAAGGCTGGATAATTAATTATTTAGCAATAAAAAAAAAGGCAGAATTGAGGAGAATCTTTCAGGTTGAAGTGTAACTAGAGCTCCTAACATAGCCATTAAATGTTAATCTGATTCATGTTTCTTTTTATTTTAGCAGCCAAAGAGACTGAAAGGGTTTGTTTGGGTTTTCTGAAGTGAGGTTGCACAGATTCATATCCACTGTCAGTGTATAACCTGCAGCAGATGGCGGTCGGCACGCCCACGGTTTAAAGACGCAGCAGCAAAACACATTTTCGTCACCTAAGAAAGGCCTGATAAGTATACGAGTGTATATTTAGAACATTTTCACAGCTTTTTCATCCATCCATGCTCTCTTCACAGCAACCCGACTTTAATGAAAGCAGTAATTTTAGAGCACAGATTGATGCAACAGCTTAAGTTTCCTTTCAGAACTAAGAAAAGCAAAGATATATGTGTTTTGTGTCACACAAAGTATGTTTTCTAAGCTTATTTATCTCATTTACCATTTAAAGTATAAGTTACCGGACAACTTTGCTCAATAATAATAATAATAATAATAATAAAAACAGTCTGAAATGAATAACAGTGTGACTGAACCTAATGACAAAAATTTGCAAGTAGATGCAGCATCTGATTTGATTGATGGGATCTGAATTTAGGGATATATGAATCAAAATCCAGTGACAGTTCTGTGGTTGTTCACTTGTGATGCTGAGCAGCTGTCAATTAAATCTGAGACTCAAAAGTCAAACTCTTGATAAATGACGCATAAACATTTATTTTCTGGGAAGTTTAACTTTGAATGTTGCTGATTTAGCACCTTTGGTGAAATTAATTCAGATTTGACCCTAATTGTTTATTGGCTGTATGAAACGTGACACAATAAATAATATTAAAAAAAATGTTGATTTTTCTGCAGGTTTTTACTTAGAATTTTAATGCAAACAAGTCAGTGCTCATTTATAATAAATGCACTGCAAAAGTATTTCAATTGCATAGTTAAACAAAACATCTAGACGACAACACCCCATTTCTCAACCAGAGTCAAGTCCGAGTCAATATGTATTTGATGCAGCTTTTTTGTTCAATTTTGCTTTACTTTTTTCTTTTAAATTCCAGATGTGCAAATATTAGTTGTGCCGTTTTTATGCTGTGCAGCATGTTGCTCACTGTATCTTGGTCATGTCAACCCAAAGACAAATTCTTGCACGTTTTGTTGCACATGATGATCAAAGTGATTCGGACTGCGGTTCATCGTCCCACTCAGGAGAACACAGAGGCCATTTTTCATTCAGCCTCTCCGAGGTCTCTGTGGGAAAGATCCCCACGGGCAAACTGCCTCTCCCTGTTTCACTGAAATCTGTCTCTGTCTGGTGCAGTTCAGAGTCTCGTAAACTAATAATCCATCATTCCGCCGCGACCTTGTGGCATATACAGCATCACCGATCTGCTACAGGGATATAAGGAGCATAACGGCACAGAGCTGTGAACGACCTTTAACACCGGGTCAGACTGGCTCGCTGCCTGCTGTCAATAAGGACAAATAGAAATATGGATCCAGGTGGGATGTGAATATGGATGTGATTAAAGCTCTGATTACACACAGACTGAAGTGAGATGAAGCTGTGAGGAGACTGGATGCAGTGATGGATACGGTGAGAGGATTTAATATGGTGGAACGTGATGGAGTCTGCCGAATGTGGAGAAGATAATTATGATGATAAATCTAATTATATGTGAGAACGGAGTGGGCGGTGCTGTAGGTGGTTTACATGATTCACGGGTACGACCACCAACATAGATTCCTCCATATTTGCTTTGTGTCGGGTGTTATTCATTCTTCATCCGCACATGATGCAGCACATGATTAATATGAAGATAATTACAAATCTGAAGATAAAAACAGTGTAGGTGAAGATAATTATGAGGCAGAGACACAAGTGTTCCTTTTCTATTTGTTACTGCTTGTGCAGCCATCTTACTGATGATTCACAAGGCATTCTGGGAGTTATCTCATATAGTTAAGGTGGAGGTGTGCCTCTAGAAAACCTCATTTTGGAGGGCCATGTTGTCCTAACACTTCCTCAAACATGTAACATTTGTATTTGACTTAAGCCTTGTTATTTTGCAATATCATTTTGTATTTTTTTAAGTACAATTGTGTAAAACACTTTTTACTTTGAAATACCAAAATAACTTGAAAGATAAACATGACATTGAAGAGAAGTCAAATCTATCATAATCTGACCTCATGGAAACATCAGTTTTGGCTTAAACTCGCAGTGAAGCATCAAAAAGATTTTATCTGAGCATTTAAGAGAGAAAAATCAAACACAAAAAGTGCCATTATAGCAGACAGTGGACTCATGTTTACAAGCTCAGCCTCTCTGTGAAGCTTTACACTGAATGATACCAAAGAAACAACAAGGCAAAAAAAAAAAAGATTAATACCTGTGATTTCACCTTTCTGTGGATGGAGCATTCAATTCAATCACTGTTTGCTTTTTCTCCTTTAACTTTCAATTTGTCCCCTGGTACGTGGAGAGGATTTCTTACTAATGTCCACACTCTGACACTTGAATTTCAATGAGGGAGTCCACAGTATAGGTCTCACTTAGTGGGGATTGGATGCATCTTATTGCTGCAGCCAATCCATTACATAGGCTGTTTTCTGGCGTTATTTTCTACTTATTGATAAAACAATTTACCGTCTGGCCCGGTTCTGCATTAAACACAGTCTTTACTTTCCTACAAGTCTATTCAATTTCATTTGTATTACCTTTAATCAAGGCTGCACTCTGGATGGGCTTCACAGCGCCTACAATATGAAAACAATAAATGAAAAGAAGGATAGCGACGCTTTCTCAAAGCAAATTCTGCCTGGTGGGGAAATTATACTGCAGCTGTCAGCTCCATCTTAACTCTGCTGCTCCCTGTGAACTAACAAATTAATATAAGAAAGAGCCGGTGTAGGTTAAAAAGAACTATTCAGAAAACTAATTATTCATTTTCCTTTAAGTCAGTGCTTCTCAAATACACTTGCCAATGTGACCCCGTGAAACACACTACCGTTTGTTTTTCATCGCCAGAATGAAGTGTAATTGCACATCTGCTACAGTAGGTGGCAGTGGCGCTTTCACGCTGCTGTGTCTTGGGTGATCACTTTGAAAAGTTGTGCAGTGCAAAGTTAAACCTAACTTAAAAAAAAAGGAATCAGCACAATTCGTTTTATTCATTTTTGTTTTGTAGGTTAAAATGTTTAATATGTTGTGCTCCTGAGGTAATGCTGCTAATCAATTTTATTTATTATTATTTATTTATTTTATTTAAGTTTATTTTTCAGTATTAAATGGCTCAATTAGTTGGTTGAAAAATGTGTATAGTTTACATAAGAATTTACTTTTGTTGAATTTAAGGCAAATTGATGCACTTTAAATCTTTTCTGGTTCAGACTTAAAAAACAAGGTTAATAAAGTTATTCTTTGTTGTAAATTGATCTATATTTCTTTCCTTTTTTCTTTTTTTTCCTTAATGTTAATAAGGATACAATGTTATGCAGAGGTGTACTTGTAACAATTTTATAGACAAATAATACCATTTATAGTCGCGGAGGAGGGTGGGGGGTGTAAAATGTTTTCTTCTTCCAAGGGGGGGCTTAACAGAAAACAACTGAGAAGCACTGCTTTAAGTAGACATTTAACTGGCTTTAGATCATTACTAGAAAATATTTATTTTTCCTCGTTCTTGTGTTAATATATTTCCCCTTTAACAGCATTTGCATGGCTGCAAAAACACTGATGGTTCCTGTAACACTTGACCATAATCTATTGTACTCTGCTTGTGTTTAACATAAAAAAGGAAAAAATGGAAAAAAAGGTATTAAACACAGAGATTTGTGGTTAAATTGACAGAGTTAAGTTCCTGAGTTGTTCAGCTTAATAAAAATGTTTTTTTGAGTCTCACCAAAAAGCACAACAAAAGTCACAGTATGTCGTCTATCAACACTCTGCCAGGCTACTGTGAAAGCATTACTGTTCCTCTGTCTGTCACCTCGATTAAAGGTAAATCTAAACTGAATTTATTGATATATGCTGCAGCTGCTGAGAGTGTCAGTTCACGTTGACTTCGTGAAACCATTTCAACCTTATGAAATCTGCGTGCAATGAGAGAAAAGTCGACAAAGTTAAGGAGGGACAGACTGACACTGAGTGAAAAAACACACACACAGCAGTGAATTGAAGATGGAAAAGAGGGGAGAAAAGAAAACAGAGACAGTCATTTGAGCGAGAATGAGACGGAGGCTCCCGCAGAGCAGAAAATAGCGTTACCATCTCTGTGTGTGAGATAACAACAAATAGGAGGCTTCTGTAAATGTCAGCCTGTAGCTGGGTGTAATGGGAGGTGTGCCAGGGGGGCAAATGAGAGACTTTAGCTGAAGAACACCTCATGATATCGACTATAATGGGACAGCTTAGGTGATCCCTGGAGGAAAATGGAGGCTTCTAACAGGGATGATTATGTATGATTGAAAACATGAGAAATTTTCATAATCATCCAAAAAAACTTGAAACTAAGTTGGGCCCGTTAAGTCTGAGTCATTTAGTGCAATCGGGAGAAAATTGGCATTTGAGCATCTGGAGGCTTTTTTTTTTTTCTAAACTACATTACATTATATCAGAGCCGAGGGTGCTGATGCTTTAAATGAACTGAGACTTCACAAAAGAAAGTGGCACTTCTTCAAGCAGAATAGAAGCTTTTCTAAGCTAAAAGATTTGCTTCATGTAGTTTGAGTTTATACATATTATACGTTTTATTATAGTGAAAAAATTATCCATAAAAAAGATTTGCCTACTGTAATTTCATTTCTTTTAAATTCGCATAAAAAACTACAACAAAAAAAAAACAAATCAAGTTTTGTTCATTTTGAGGTCTTCACACACCAGATGCTTAACTTATAAACGACACGAAAGCTCAATGCTTAATGTTCGGATGCCAAATGTTCGGACCAAAACTCTTCACACCAACTCCAACACAAATTTGGGGCAGAAACAGGTGAATATACGAAGAAGTTTTTACAGCTCGCAGATCTTGTCTTCATCATGATTCATAAGAAAACAAAGAGGCCTTTATAATTTGTGGATCGTTTGTCAAACATCACTTTGTGCTGAGAGAGACAGGTAATGAGTTTGTTAGCCATTGTTGTTGATGTTGTTGTTGTGGGAGACAGACGCCACGTATGTTCTGCATTTGTTCGCAGTGTGAAAGTTTGCAAAAATCGGCCTCAATCCGAAAAATTAAAGTGTCACTGTGTGAAAAACCTCATGTTCGACCAGCAGTTCAAAAAAAATTTTTTTTGTGCAAATTATATGCATGAAAAAAACCCATCCGATGTGTAAATGTCTTTAGTTTAGAACTCTAACATCCAAAAGCTGTACTTGAATTTTAGTGCTCAAGAGATCTGTCGAAGAGAATTTCCCTACATGCAACTCCTGACCATCTGCATTGTGCCATATTGATGACTTCGACTTTTCTCTGACTGAATCTTCTGATAAGACAACAGATCGAAGTCAGTGGATAAAGACTGAGTTAAGAAGACAGACAGAGGAAGGTTGGATGCAATGAAATCAAAGAGACGGACAGCTTAAATGGAGCAGAAAGTTTAGTACTGCAGAGAATATTCATCAGATTGCTCGACAGTCTCGCAGCTTTTAAAGAGCACCTTGACTCTTCTCACCTTTCCCTCTTAATGGGAGATAACGCCGGTCTAATCTCTAATGGGAAAATAACAGGCCCTGGAGAAACAGAGCTAATCTGTGACAGAAATAACAGCAGTGGAGGACAACTTTTTAAACATGGCTGCCTGCAGACGACGTGTACTTTTTAAAGGATTACCCTCACACTCATCGTCTTCTCCGTCCAAAAAAAAAAAACATTTCCAGCTTCTCCTCTCCGTCTGCCTCCAAACACAGAGGGAGAGTGTGTGCTCATCCTGATACATATCAGCTGTCACGGCCAAACCACCTCACAGCCTCGCTATCCAATAATAAATTGATTTTCTACAAACGTTTTTTTAGCTTCCTCTCTGCAGGCTCTTATCAGGCGGGAGGAGAGCTGTGAGGAAGAGTAAGAGGGCGCGGGCCTTCGACACGGCTGAAACCAGACGACCTCCAAGCATTAATTAAGATCCTTTGTCTCCGAAAAAAGCCTGCCAGCTTTAAAGCCCTCCGATAAGCAGGCAAAGACTCAAATCTGATAGAGAGTGAAGGCATAGATCATTTGGATTTGAAGCCGTGATGATTAAATCTTTAACATTATGCAGAGGAGGCTCCATAAATATTTTCTGAACACAACTCATGTTTACTGATGTTTAGGCTATAAACATTTACAATCCCTCTTTGGTTCAGCATCTTCCTGCTTTTGTATTTGCCCCAAACAAACTGATACCAACCACTACTGTATTGTAGCTGTGCAGTATGACTATGAATAACTTGTATTTGGGATTTCCTGACATGCAAAATAACACAGTTACATTTAATTGCATAGTGAGAGGCATGATGTTACACTTTTGAAAAAAATATTATGCTCCGTTTAAATATGAATGGGCTCTTTGGCATCTTAACTGATGCATTTCAGAGGAAGATGCATAGCGTCCGATTCAGACAGACAAATACAAGATGCACCATGGGAGTATTGCAAGAAGAAAGGAAAGGGAAATGAGAAGTGATGATTTATTTTTAAAAAAGTTTTGCAGCATAACCACAATGTCACCAGTTTGATTTTATCCTTGACCTGACCTCCACTCTTTCTCTTTTTCCTGTCTCTTGATGCAGTCATAATGTGAAAAATAAAGGCAAAAACGGCTAAAACTGATTTATTTTCAATGTGCAGCCACATCACAGAAGCCCTCTGCCCCGCTGGACAGCCATGAGTCACATCAGGCCACTGAAATACATTAGGAGCTTTTCCTATAACAGCAGCTGTCTGTGTCACTGCGCCCATTTCAGCTTTATGGGAGACACACTAATGATACAGCACGACAACACTGGAGCCAACATGATGAGTTTTAACTGGAGCAGTGATGCAGCTTTTATCAGCTCAGCATTTCACTGATTTTACACCCTCACCTGTAAGAGTGAAATCTGTAAGTAGAGCCTCTGTTCAGGTGGTTTTATTCCAAAACTGTAACTGGCAATTTGGAAAAGACTTATCCCTGTTTGTTTGAAGCTGTATGCTCCCTCTGTTTGTCGTCATCCTTCTGCAGTTGATTCAATCAAAGCTTTAAATGCCTTTTAAACAGCTACTCCTTGGTCTCTGCTAACACTTAAAAGTTCTGAAAAAGATTCATTTCAGTTTTACCACAGCTTCTCTTCTCCTGCTGCTGTTTCATTAACAGCTGATAGAGAGTTTAACGTAACCCGTCTGCACTTCATTTAATTTCGTTTCGCCAGCCTTGCCACTGTGTAACAGGCCACATGTCAAATTGAGCACAGCCACTAAAACCTACAGACTCTTCTTGCAGATGTTTGGCCTCACCTGAATGTAGATTATGATTATGATAACAGAACAAACTGTGGGATCGAAACTGCTACAAAACTCAGATTTAAAGGATCACCTTAAATGCAAGGACTTAAACTGGGTGCTTGGGAACAAAATAATCCTTTAACCTACCAGTGTTGAACTGCATTACATGGTAAGCGAGAATTAAAACTGAGCCACATTTGTACATTAAACAGATTTAAAACTTATTTTAGTGGTTTAAAAAATAATCTCTGATCGGGCCTTTAAGTTTGGTCCTGCTGTTTCATTGTCAGGGATAAAAAGAACATATTCTTGATTGGTAATTGATTGTAATGAGCTGTTCAGTCGAGGCATCTGTGTCAAATGTCTAATCTTTTCAATTAGCAAACCCACACATAAGTGAACTGAAGTGTGTTCATTAGATCTTCTGCAGATGAATGAAAGAAGAGGACGGGGGAGCGACTGGACCGGCTCTGCTCTCTCATACATTGCTGCATGTGGGCTGATAATTAGCAGGACAAACTCTGCCGTCTAATTACTTTGAATTCAAACTCTTCAATGAGAAACATCTCGGCAGCCGCTCAGATTGTAAACTGCAGGTGGGCTGGATAATTACAGGCAGCCTGCTATGTGAGCAGAGATCTCTTCCCTCCAGCAGAGCATTGTGACAAAACATCGAGGGCTTGAAGTCAAAGCAGAAAGAGAAACTCCACGGTTGCTCTACTGCTGTGTAATGAGACGGGATCCTCTAATATCTTAACATCTCCCCAGGCGTCAGCCAACAGGAGGTTTTCATGAACTGAAGTTGGTCGTACTAAAAGATCTCTCTGAGTGTTGTGACCTCTGACACACTGTCACTAATAAGCAGACGAGGGAGTAGATTTATGCTTATGAAGCAAAGAGAGGCAGTGGAGGAGTTTTACCTTTTTAATCTGACATGAACTTTGAAGATGAATGTTATACACGAGATCAAAATGTGCCTGTTTGGTTCAAAGGCTGCTTATTTAAACTAGTTCACACATGGCAATGATTACACAGGGTTTTCAAAATGTAATTAAAAATTAAATTAGACAACGCCTTGTGTAAGATAACCAGTGTTATGAAGAGAGGGTTTACTTAAAGACTAAAGTAATACATTGTTTTTACAGGTACTTGACAACTTTGTGGTTTCGGAAAGGGTACTGGTGAGATGAAAATGGCCCAAATAAACACTAAGATGTTTTTTCAGCTCACATTTTTGATCTGGACTATTATGAAAGTCATCTACAGCTTATAAGATAACACCTCATAAGCATATTTGATGTCTCGACTTAACCTGCACTTTATAAAACCAGTTTTGCAAACAGTGTCATCATTACCTCCCTACTATTATCGACACAGTTTCTTGCCAACCAAAGTTCTCCAACTGTGAGTCACATAACAAAGTCAAAGAGAAAAGAAATAATGGGAAATTTTAGCCAAACCAGTGGCGCCAGTGTTTTTTTTTTAGTTCATTTCAAAGTAAAGACTTTTTTCCATTTAGTGGTCCTGTCAATTTGTCTACCCACAGACAAAAAAAAAAAAACACAAGTAATTATTCCACCCACCTCCAATGTGAAGAACAGTGTGATTTGATTAAATTAGCCAGACACTCAGCACACACATTTAAATAGGCTGCATTTATATAGCACTTTTCTACCTTAACGGATGGAGCACTTCACAATATTACCTCTCATTATGACGTTCACAAGGTGCCGGCCCGCTCATCAGGACAAACTTAGGCTGCAGCGACTTTAAGAAGAAGCTGGCAGACAATAAATTCTATTTTACCTCCCAATAGTCCTCTTATATAGAGAAAAATCCTTTTTTAGCTGTAATATGTCTGCAGCAGAGAGACCATTTTGAGCAACGAGCTGCTCTGAATACACATAGGTTTGCTCGTTTCCTTCAGACTGTGTTCACTGTAAATGTGGGAATATAATAAATAAAACAGTCGTGTCAAGCATCAGTGCAGTTTTTTCTTTTAATGCCATTGAGAGCTGTTACCCTGAAGACATTTGTGTATAAAGTTATGATGCTACAGTGTAATTTAGAAAGCAAAATGTACTCCATTGCATCACCATAATGCAATAACATCACAGCACCAGTGGCTGTTTGCCAAGGCTCGAAGCTCCTCTCGGTCTCAGTGATTTTATTTGTTCAGCTCGTCTCAATCTCCATCTAACACACTCATGGAAAAGCAGATCTTAATCTTTAAGTGTTATTCAGCAAACTGATATGAAAATGATGACGGAGCCAGCAGCGCATGCGGAGTATCTGAAAACTACCTCAGTGTGTTTCCTTTTGCAAAATGAATAAAGTGACAGAGGAATTAACGACATTAATTTCTGTTAATTTAACTCACCTTGGTCACTGTTGAATTCAGGAAAACTATCAGTCAGTCAGCAGGAATCAGAATCATGTGACAGAGATCTTCTGACCTCAAGGAGAGAGGAGAAGGACACAAAAAGAGTTACTTTAAGTCACTTTAAAACACTTTTATTTACAAATTCAAAAAAAAAACAGTCACAACATTTTTTTACAAAATGCTTTTTGCAAAACACACTTAATGACAAAGTTCTGATTGAAAAACAGGAGGTAATTATTTACCAGTAGGTTGGTTAGGATTAGGGTGGTGTGACTCCGTCATTAGATTGCAGCCACACAGGAGGAAAGTAACTGAGACTGCACAAGGTCGACAGTCAACCAGGTAATTTCAGTGACAGTGAATTTAACAGCCATGTTGTGGCGACCACAACCAGGTGTTTATTAAGGAGACATGGGGAGGTGCCAAAGTTAGGGTTAGGCTTTATGGCGGGAAAAGGCAGAGGGTCTTCAATCCACTCTGCATCAGCGGGTCTGAGGTGGAAAGAGTGGACAACTTCAAATATCTTGGCGTGACCGTCACACAAGATCTGTCTTGGTCACTTCACATACAGACCACTGTGAAGAAGGCCAGACTGCGTCTCTACCACCTCAGACGCCTGAAGGACTTCAAGCTCCCGCTCACGGTGCTCAGGAACTTTTACACCTGCACCA
>JAQNCA010000004.1:20963491-20980035 GCA_029783725.1 Acanthurus tractus | reverse complement strand
TTATTTTATTTTTGGATGCCGGTACCAAACACATTTCACTGCGCATTGTACTGTGTATAATTGTGTATGTGACAAATGACAATAAATGTTCTAAACCAGGTATTTTCAAGAAAACAGCAAAACAATTTCCAATTTTCTTATTAACTGTAACTAAGTCTCTAACTCTAACTTCATCTCACGTAGACAGCCCATCTCCACACTGCTAGGGAAAGAGAAAAATCTGGCATGTTTGTCTTTTTTTCAACCACAGTCATGTTGGGCATTGCTTAGTCTGGGATTCATCATCTTTGCCCCTGCAGAATGTTGAGATAGACAAGACTAAACCTAACCAGACCTTTAACAAAAAAATTTTGAAAAACTATTTTGAGTCAAAACATGATAGTTCTTTAATGCTAACCACATGTATTTTGTGCCTTAACCTAACCGCAGAATGTAGTACAAAAATGTAGAGTTTTAACATAAAAAACTTATATTGAGCAGAACCTATCAATACCTAAATATTGAACCTAAATCTAAAATACCAGCATAATTTATGGCAACTGTGTTGAGTATTGAGACAAGTTATTTACAGCAGGCATTCAGGTTGAAAGTTATATCTTGACCTTGCAAACAGCAGCCCATATAAAAGCTCATCTCAAGGTCCATTTAATAGTTCTGCACTTTTTACTCAAATCACTTGACCTTCACCGGCAGATGGAGGTTCCCAGTTGTCAGATATGGATCATCTCTCTTAACTGTCTTGTGAATAATGGCATCAATACAGCAAATACAAACATTATATAGACACTGAGAGCACATAATGTTATCATTGTTATATTTGCTCCCTTTTTATCATGGAATCATCATCTTTGTTTTCTTGTGATAACAAAGCCTTTCTATTTGGAAGCATTCACAGCCCACATACGTTTATTATGCTGACATTACATTTGTGTTATCTGCTTCTGTCATGTGTGAGCAACAACATAACTGTATATACATGATTAAAACTTCAGAGTGCTGCACATTTTTATCGGAGGATCATATGAGCATAGTTTGGCGAAGGTAGTATCACAACATACAGTAACATAACATTATAACGTTACTTTATCATCACAGGGAAACAAAACACTCCCAGAAACAGCCTGACTGCCTAAGCTGCTCTCATCAAAATGCAGATCCTTCCTGCTACAAACACTCACACCACTCCATTATCTGAGCAGCCACTAATACAGCTGGATACAGCAATAATTACAGCTTTTAAAGCTGCCATTTACACTGCTGACAGAAAATAGAGGTAAACAATCGAGGGATTAAAGACACAAGAATGGTCAACATTCCAATAGGAGACGGAAAGAGAAGCAGAATCAATCTGCTGTAATGACATGAGGGAAGAAAGGATGATGATGGAGGGATTTGATCTCAGCAGGGTCATGCTTTATGTTTCACTTTGTTTCATTTTGTTGAGCATTAGGCATCACTGTTCTTTTTCAAAATGATTCAGAGCTCAAGCTGACCTGCCCAGCATATTCAATCCATACATTTATAAAACAAAGTAAAATAAATGGTAATTATTCCAAAGAAGTTTGAATTATTTATCTACATGAATGTGGTACGGTAGTAGCTCTTTATCTGTCAGCACCGTTGTGGTTATTTGCAGGCTCAATCCATCTATCATGGTAAAACAGCTGTAGAATAAATTGGAAGTGTTATGCATTCATTCTACAAACGCACATACCTGGTGACAGGGAGATAAACAGTAACAACCAGTGCTGTCTAGTCTTACTGAAGACAAGAAGGTTACTAAACATTTCATTTGCCAGGTGACACATCTTGGTCCACAGCACTCAGATCTGCAGGGTCGCTGTTATGTTTGATAAACAATCAATTTAAGTATAATCTCAAGACATTTGCTTTGCAATTCGAATAAATCAAGATGTGTTATGATGATCTAGTGGCCAGTTTTGTTTACCAGTGCTACAGTTGCATATTGCAACTCAGCAACTGTTTGTATGGACAGTCATATTCCCCAGAGGATAAATCCTGATGAGGTTTGCTATGGAAAATAGTGAATAAATAAATTTGTTTTTATTTTATGACTGGCCATAATCTGTATTTACACATCTTTATATTCTGGGGGTAATTAAAAATTAAATCAACAATCCAAAGCCTTGAAAACTAACATCATTAGCATCGGCCTCAGCTGTGCTGCTAATTTGCTAACATTCTAAGGATGGTAAACATTGTAAACATTAGCACGAGGTCACTAACTAACCTGAGCTCGAAATCCATCTAACTTTAATCATTATCTCTCCTAATTGTTGAAATTATCGCAAAATGTGTCCCAATCTTCTCTCTCTGGGTATAATCTCCGCTAACTGGACTTGTTTGAGTGTTTATGTGGGCAACTCACCATTTCTCTTGCTAGCTAACAGCCAACGTTATCTATGTTGCCGCTTTCTTTTGTCTAGTTCTTCCTTCTTTGTTGTCACTCGCTTTTTTAAATAGGTTTAATATTTTAGATAAAACTTGTGGCGGTGGATGAAACAGAACTCCATTTTCAGTCTCTTTTGTTTTAAATTGTGTCATGTCCTGACATCCTGACATCCTGTTTCCTCCTTGGTCTCCAACGCAACAAGTCGTCCATTCTTCCTCTTTCTTCAACAAAGCAGCGCAGCACAACAGCGCCCCCTTGTGTGCCGTCAGTTGGTCGCTGTCTCTGTTGGCCTGACACACCTATTTCTGGAGTCCCATCAAAACATTAGTATTATATATGAAAATTAACACATTTAAGAACTTATTATATCTTTGAAATACATTTTCTTACTAGCATTGCATCACAAGAGGGTCTGCCTGATACACTTGTTTTCTTACAATTCTATTTTCAATTTGTATTCAGCATTGGTTCTGTAAAAAAAAACAACTTAAAATTAATAATCACATCGACAAACTGTGTAAAAAATACAAGGGAAACAATTAACTGTGAAATTTTTTGAGAAATTATCTAAACTCAACTCATGGTGGGGACAACACTGCCGTCAGGAAAAGGTGAAGTAATTAGTCATTTTAATTGTCTTAATTAGCTCACAAATTTATAGTTTTTTTTTTTTTTTCACAATTTATTATTGCATATTTGTTTTGCCGTGTCTCTTGAATTTATCTAATATATAGCATTTAGTTCCACACATGCAACCGTGTAATAAAATATTTGTATTCTGCTAATTTATGTATTTTAAATATGCATGACAGGCTAAATGTGCTGGGGCTGGACAGATTTGATTAATAGTTTTCATTATCAATAAACACTCCTGGCACAGAAAACATGTTGGAGGAGCTAGAAAGTGGCCCTTGCTAATTATCTCAGCACTTAACTGTATGTAAAGAGGTTTAAAGGAGGAACATAAGGTACAGTACAGCATACGCCTCTATAAATCAAGGCTGACAGCTTCACTCGAGTGTACCTTAGTCATTGCAACTGAGGCAGCTCTGTGACTTGTAACCACAGTGTGAGTTGAAAAGAACCAAAGGAATACAAAGGAGGGAGCTGCATATAATCCTATGAGCTGCATGAATGCTACTGCTGATGCAATGACTTGATTCAGAACATCAAAGATCTGTCAGAGGCTAAACCTAGAATGATATTTTTAAGCTTTCTTGTGGAAGAAATGGAGCTCTGTCCTCATTTATCATCCTAATCAAACACATTAGTGATACTGCGCTGCCTACAGATGAGACTGATGCTTTTATCCAGTTGTTAAATTCCAGTTGGCAGTAGATTAGTTGATCCTTATGACGCTGAAGTTTTTTCCACTGGCTCTTTGATACCACTGATGATGCTGAAGCTGTCAGTTATCAGCTTGTCTCTGATCACAGCCAATAAGAGGAGATTTAAGTGAATGAAACAGGGATCAGTGATCTGAGCAGCTGAATCATGTCGGGCATCTGAGTGTTTAAACAGGCAGGAAGGCTAAGTGGCTCTTCACGGAGAATCACTTTGATATCCTCTGCTCGTGGATGCAGCTTTACATATTCCCCTCATCTCTGCTTTGAATGTTAACAGCATCAGAAAATGTCAGCGCTGACGGATGTGTATCCTCCCACACAGCAGAACGAAGGACAGAATGAAAGATGCAAATGTATGTAAACTGTTGAGTTATTGTGTGTCGGCTTATTTTAACAAAGAAATGAAAGAGCTCGTTGATTTCAATGGAAAGAATCCTGCGTTAGCATAAGGGCATTTTCTTTCACTTTGTTGTATGAACGCGTCTGCTTTTTTTTTTTTGTCGAGTCCTTCAAACATGTAAATGTAGGAACAAATCGGTTCACAAGCACAATCAGTGTGTCTCCTGATAACATTTATTCAGTTGATGATTCATCTGTAAAAGCAGAAAAACCTCCAGTTACAATAAAAACAAAAACCTTTAGAGAAAAACAGGATTTAAATTTCATCAAACAGAATTTTTTGATAACCAAAAAAAACAGATAAAAGGGTAAAATCTGGATGATTCTGTGGTGTGTCACTCACAATAAAAACATCACTACAGTTACACCAGACAAGCTTCAAAGGATAACCGGTGCCTTTTCTGAAAGGAAACACATCCATCACAGAAAAAAGAATAAAGTTAAGGCTGTCATTGTTTTTTATTTTATCCTGACGGTCAACAAATCCAATGAAAAACCTCTACACTTATACTGACTCGCAAGCAAATCGGTATCTGTCTGCAGCATCAGTCAAAAAACCATTAAAAAAATAACTGAAAATATCAATATAATAAAATAAAGCAAGTCAAAAATATATATTCATTCAAAAAAAGATGCTCAATAACTTTCTAAAACATAATGACACTGCAGTTTTTAGTCACTCTAACAAAAGAAAACTTCTTTTAAATTAAGGGATTATTTTAAGCAGCATATAAAAACACATTTGTGGTTATTAAAAAAAAGCAGCAGGATTTTGTGTGTTGGACTGACTTAAAATAACCTTCTGTGTTTGTGTGCGTTCGTGCTCATAAAGAAACATGTGATTTATAGCAACAGAGAGGCTCATTATTGTGTGAATTCAGTGGTTTTGGGGCAATAATTAATCTCTATGGCACATATAATCAGGCTTTGGCTACACAGACAATTAAATGTGTTTTTTAGTCTTTTTCATGAGATTTGATGATAGTAAGGAAAGTGCAGAACATCATCATCCTTAAGGTCTCACCACGATTTTAAGTGGGAAATTTACTGCAGAATTAATTCATCCCAGTTGAATCACCAGAGGCAGTGGATTTGCTCTCCGGTGTGAGGTTTATCTATGAAGATTTTACGCTTTTGGTGACCTTTGATCAATAAGCTTGTGTTGATTTAAGGAACAAAAGCCCATTTACTTTTTAATTAAAATGTGTCTCATATTCTAATTGTTGCAGATATGATTTAAATGTCTGGTTTTAATGTGTCCACAATGAGCTCTGACTGGCTTTTTCTTTGTTTTTCCTTCTTACATCCTCCCAATTTGTCCAGACAAAAAAAATATAGTAGCCATCCATGAAGCTGCGCTATGTTATGGCTTTTTGTTTGCTTTTCAAAACAGGGGAAGTAGCTTTCTTTTGACAACCAGAAACCTGAACACGAAAGCAGAGGAGAATGTGGTTAAATGTGTTTATTTTGGTTGTGGTTGCTGCAACACGGTTGAGAGGATGATCTGCTAAAAAAACTGACTGTCTTTTAAATGCGACATTAACCAAACCACACGAGAGCTAATAAGGAAATTCACATATAAACTGTTATTATTGTTTTGTTGCCTGGTTAAAGATGGTTAGAAATGATAAACATGTGTTTTTCCTTGCTGCTTCGAATGCATCACAGCTTACATCAGTGAATTGTTGCTGCATTTTCAGTGAACACTGTCTGAAAAGATCAAATAATAAATATTTTAGTCGACTGTATTTCTATGCGGTGCCATCCAGCTATGCTTACAGTAACCTGTTGAGTTCTTCTCAGCTGCACTGCAGTCAGTTCTGCTGCAGGATGGAGGACAATCTTTGCCTCTTCACCACCGAATGAACCCTCTGCAAACAAAGAAGTGGAGAACACAACCATGTGCGATCTCACGTTGTTGTCAGGTGAAGAAGAAAAGCAAAACACAGACAGAGAGACACTTTGAAGTTTTTGGCAACTTTTGTCATTAAAATCCCATCTGTGCTTTTAGGGACCAGAGAAGAGACGGCGGTGCGTGTTTGATAAACAGCTGCTGTCGATCCTCTTTATGCTTTTCATCCTCCTTCCTCTTCTTTACACACAAGGAGGGGGGGATTTGCTTCATTTTCAGTGTTAATATCAGGCTGTTTTCATCGCATCCATGTCTGCTCGACTCAGTCTCTCGGATTATCTGTCTGTCTCGTTCCGATCATCTCTCTGCTTTCCATCGAGTCACAATCCACCTGCCAGACTCCAGCAGATTAGCATTTCAAAAACACATTAAGCGTCTCTGCGTGCAGTGAACGAGGTGACAGACAGCTACGGTGTTATGGAGTGTACGCTGCTGTCACTGTTCAAACTTTACTGTTCAGAGACTTTTAGAGAGTGGGGAGAGAGAGAACCCAGCAGGCGACGTGCAGCAGGGAGGAGAAAACTTTTATAACAACCTATACAAGCTTTTAATGAAAAACCTGCAAAGCATAGGCAACTGGAAACATTCAATGCATGTGGATTTATTTTTATTCCCCCTTTTTTTATATGGCGTGCTTTTATGTTGTGATGGAAAGAAAAGAAAGAATCAAGCACAAAAGGAAGAAAAAGAAAGGAGTGAAAATGAAAAGAAAGCAGAACATTAATCCCTCACGCATGAAAAGCTTCCAAGTCTCACCAGTAGTTGCCAGACTGCAGCATTACATTTCTCAGATAGTACAAATGTGCCATGTGCTCATAGCGATGTGCGTGATTGGAGTGAGACTCTGTTAACTTGAAAGATGCCACCTGTTAAAACCAAAATCCTGTGGTAGAAGCGAAATGTTACTGGAAGAAAAACACTCATTAAAATGTTCAATTCATGTGCAGATTGAATTTATAATTTAACAAGCAAGGTCCTGGTTTTTCAGTGGATGTATCTGGTGGCTGTAAAGAGGCTGCAGGAACTCTCACAGGTGTACGAGCTCACACTCGTTTCCTGAAACTGGGCTTTGAGTTCATGCTTTGTCCTCCCCAAAGCATCTGATATAAACAAACCACCAAACACAAACAAACGTGGTCCCTCCATGGATCTTATTATGGGTCAACCATTTCCACTTCCAATTAAACAAACATCCATCCGTTACCCTCATAGAAAAATAAATCAGCCAAACAACTTCTGTGATGATTTCAAACTTCCTGCTTCACTGAAATGAAGTGATGTTTAAATAGTCTAAATTAACACTTTTAACAAAAATCTAATTTCTCTTCAGAGTATTTGCAACCTTTCAACAGTGACATTAGTTAGAGACAGCTGTAGACGTTTCTTTCACATTTACATTTTTCAATATTTACAGGTTTGAACCAAAGATATTAACATCTCATGAGTCCAGCAGTGACGTCTGAAGGTATCAATACATACCTTATGTACAGTTAAATACAAAAATGTGTGGATTGTTCCTTTCTTGCTGTCCATATTCTGTGGAGCCACAGCCTCCAGCGAAGTCTCTGATTGGCTCAAAGTCCTGGGGTGTGACAGGACCCTCCCTCCTCCATGTCTGCAGCCACCAGTTCATCAGGTCATCAGGCCTCCAGTTAAATGAAATACTCCTTTGTGTTTTCACTAGAGACATTTTGGGAGTCGGCCTGGTTGTTAAAAGGGAAATCCTGGCTGTCGTCCTGTTTGACTCCCTTCACTTCCTGGTTTCGATATGTCTCTTTTCTCCGGTAGAGGAATCTGGCTGTTATCGCCAGGCCAGTCACAATCACAAAGATGACCACTGCTATGACACCTGCAAGGAAAAGAAACAGTTTCACTCTGACTCATTCAGATATTCCAGTAAAATATTTTGATTTCTTTCAGGGAGCGAGATGATAAGATTTATCTCAATTTCATCATTCAAATGTTTTAAGCCTAGCTTAGCACAAACACTGGAAGCAGTGGGGAAGTTTTGCCAAGTTCCATAAAAAAAGCTTTAAAACCCACATGTTTTTACATTGTATTGTTTGCACTGAACATGTGGAGACAGAGATAACTTAGGCTGTGAAACTGTTTCTTGATCTGCAGCAGCTAACTTGCTAGCTAACAAGATGTCACATATACACAGGATAATTTTAGAGATTTGGTTTATTTCTACGTATGGCTAAACTAGCTTGCTTGTAGCTCTCTGAGCTAACCACATCTCATACCAACCTCCATACTAAATGCACACCTATATCCTGTTGTAAAGTAAAAAAAATTACTTTGAGACTGTGAAACAAATCTTCAAAATATTAAACACTGAAACTTTGAAATTAGTAAGTAATGTAAAGTCTTGCAAACTGTGCAAAAAGTGTGTTCATGTTTCTGGCTCTTGGAAAGCCTCGTTGCTGGCTAACTGACAAACTGATTTTCTGCAAAATGAATCTATCCTTGTGGACTTTTGGTCACAGAGCTTTTTAAAACCGCTGTGAAGCTGTAAAACATGCCTTCTTCCCATCTCTGCCTCCTCTGGTTACACAAGCTCTTTTTCCCCTGCAGTCTGGTTGTTCTGCTAATCTAACTTCAACACACACTGAGCAGAATTTCACACATTTGGACTCAGCTGGAATCGTTCAGCACATTTTACAATCCAGAGAATTTTTTTTTTTTTTTGTGTAATTGGAATTTCAAAAAAGACCTGAAATCAATTTTGCACTATATTACTTCAGTTTGCATTTAGAGAGAGTGCTAAAGTTTCTCCATCAGCAAGTCGATTCAGCTGTGGTTTAATTAGTTCAGCCGTCGTTTTGTGCACAGAGACACAGACTTAATGGACACTGTTTAATAACTTTTGACTCTTTCTATTTTTCTGCTAATGGCAACCATTTAACTTCACATTGAATCAATCTAGTTAGGGAAAAGGCTTTTAGTTTTGAAGAAACGCGTTTACCACAGCTCCACTGAAAATTGCTCATCAATAAAATGTTGACTGTAATTCCTGACTTTGACAGGTAAGAAAAGCCCAATAACAACATAATAAATCAAGATGAATCAATGAAAAGTGGTGAAATCTGTTCAGTACCTCCGATCAGAGCTGAGTCAGTCCTGATGGCGTTGACTAAAGGCTGACCTGAACCCACTGAGCCAGACTGGTCTACAGCAGAGAGGAAGAAAGGTTAGAGGAAGAGGAAGTTTTTTTAACAAAGGAGAAAGTGATAAACAAAAAAGCAAAAGACTCAGAATATGAGATCCAGAGAGGAATAGCAGAAAAGCAGAAATGATGTGAAAGTGTGGAGAAAAAAATAGGTTAGAATATAATAAAAAGACGAATGAAATTTGGAAACAACATCAGAGTATCATCAGTGGGAGCAGACAGGGAATACAGCAGCAGCAGCTCGCCAAAGGACTCTATTAAAGCAACATGAAGTGGGATGAAAACAACACCAGAGGAGAGAAACACTACTGGAAACTCCCCTCTGTGGTGCAAATTAATTATCTCATCAAGCACATTGTCATGAGTCTCCTCAACAAGGTGAACACGCTTAATGAGCCAGTTACACAGTTTGAAATCGCAGCTTCGACCAAGAATAGAAACACACACACAGAAACGAAGAGGGAAAAACAAAAGAAATGACAGACTCTTTATACACTTGAATCCATCTCTGTGGCACAGTTCAACATTTAATTCTTGTTTTTTATTTCGGCCTGCCTTTTAGCAAACCTACTATTACACATTTAACAAAACATGTTGTTCAAAAAAAGGGCTTCAATTATTGGGCATTTTGGGCAAAGAGGAGAGCAGTGGCATTTTAAATGAGAGGACAAAAACATCGTCAGAAGGAGCTTTTATGAGGAGCTTATGATTTTCTTGAGAAAATCATGAGAGTGGTGCTGTTAAATATAATTTTTTTGGGGAAAAATATTGTGATATTTCTTAATCAAACATTTTACAGTCATGGGTGGTTAACCTTTGGGGCAAACCAGAGCCTCTGACCCTTTATTTAAACAGGAAAGATAGTGAATATTTAACCAACATTCATCAGGTGTAAACATCAGAAAATCCAAATAAAATCATATTTTGCTGTATAATTTCTGGATGTGTCAATAAATGGATGTTTGCATAAAAGTTCCCCAAATAAACTTAGAAGGTGATAAAAAATCGACGTTCTGATCACATCATGTTTGTAGTGCAGGTTTGAATTCAAATGAATTATTTTCAATAATCACAATTTGATTTGGGAACGAGCTTCATGTTTGCACAATGAAAATCAAAATAACTAGATTTTTTGTCAATAATGCAAAACCCACCAAAGCTACAATTCAACTAATGATTTTCTAATGAATTCATTTCAGAATATGTGTTTTTTGACCTGGCACAGTTGCCTGGTGTGCTCGGCTGGTAGTCCAGCCTTGTTCACGAAGGACATGAACACTTGGGTCAATAAAACAGGTGACCAACACAAACCTCTGCATCAGCAAAAATAAAAATACAATGAATAAAAAAACATGGGGAAAGTCAGCTGGAATCCCAGAGCAGAAACTTGACGATGATGATGAAAAAGAGTAAATCCTGAACAAATATTTTTATTTCTCTGCCCAAAACACAAGATACAAAAGTTAAAGCAAGAAGTTAATTCAAATAAATTGAAAATTCCTTACAAACTGACGACTTCTTACAAGCTTTTTGACCCAAAACCTTTTGGGTTAAAATCAGTTCATTAACTCCAAGAAGACTGTGACTGTTTGTCAAGTAAAACACATGAACCTTCCCCACAATGCTGACTCCTCCCCTTCTCCTACCTGACAGGTGGTGTGTGTTCTCTGCTGCGTAGGGATTGGCCGAAGCCGAAGAGCCGCAGTTGGACTGAACCAGAGGTCCGGTGATGATGATGGGGCTGGTGTTCGGGTGGAGCAGAGCAGCTTTGAGAGGACTGATGGAGTTGAAGTGAACCACGGACAGACAGCCGGCGAAACCGAGAGACGCCAACCTGACCAGGTCTGGATCCAAATCATCAGAATCTGGAGAGAGAAGAATGAGATGGAGGCTTTGAACCAACCAACAAGATAAACATGAACTTTGCTTTCATCTTTAACAGTTCGAAAATGTGTCTGAATCTTCAGTTTTCTGCTTAGACGACCACAAAACCCACTTTTCAGACCTTTTTCAGCTCTTACATTGAAAGAGTTTAAGTCCCATTATTTGAATTTAAGACCAGTTACCTTGAAACAGGTTTAATAATCTACCTAAAGCTAACAGATTATTTACCTTTCATAAAATACACCTTTGTGCCTTGAGATAAAGTCTCAGAATAATAAGCAGTTTAATAAGTAAACATTAAGAACTCAGAGTCTCAAATTAACAAACTTTATCAGATCTTTATATCAAAACATCAAGAAAGCTTCTCATTGTTTTGATAAATTAAGGCATAATTTTCAGGAAATTTCTCACTATAATGACTAAGAAAATGTTTGTCATTTATCACTTTGGCAGAGTTGGGCTTCAGGTGTCATAAACAGTTTAGAAATTAGACTTTTTGAACTTTTCACCTTCACTTTAGAGGCTGTTGTGTCTCATCCAACAGAATGACTCACACACTGAAAGGTTCATTGACTCTGCTTCAAATTTGCCCCGTTATCAGCGTAAGACAACAGCAGCAGCACATCGACTCCAACGATTTGCGCACACAACCAAACACACACACGCACACACCTTTAATACGGCAGACAGACTGTCAATGGCTCAGCTTCCAGTCTGCATCTATCACTCCTCAAGACAGATGTGCACTCTTGCCTCTATCTGTTCACTTTATTGACGTGAATCCCTTCATCGTTCACCTTCACTCCGTCACGGGAGCGTAAACAGCAGCTGCGAAGGCCGACGATATGGCTGTAAACAGCTGCATCGGTGTCTGTTCAGATGACTGAGAGGTGACGGCGGTTTCACCAGAACACATCTGCATGTTGATGAGAACGGCAGGAAACATCACTGCAGCCTCTCAGCTGAAAACACTCTTTACTCCATCACCTCTCTCTCCATCTCGCTCTCTCTCTGAATTCTTTCCTGTTCCATTAGTTAGGCTGATGGATGACAGAGTTGGCAGGAAACGACAGAAAATCCACTTTTCCTGCTGCTTTTTTGACCCTGATCCAACTCTCCGCCTCCTCGGGTTTGACAGAGGGGAGGACCGGTCACATGCTCACATGACAGGGTTAAAACACACAGTTGAGTTACACCATCCAGCAGCTTAACATCCGAAAAGAAAAAAAAAGAATTTGTCTCAGTCACTCTCTTAGATATTATGTCTGCGAATTAATTTTTGAGTCCTTCATCATTTAACAACAGACTTGGACAGATGTTTGGTCTTTTAAAGTGGAAACCAGTGGATAATGTGAGATAATGAAGGTGCATGTGACAATGATGTTCTCATTATAGAAGATTGTTCTATCATTTTAATGCCTCTAAAATGAAAAAAATAGCATTTTAGCATATTTTCTCAGTGTTGGCCATGAAAAGAAGGTAATTATCATTTCTTAAATTGGCTGAAAAAGAAACATATTGTGCATCTTCAATGAGCAGAAAGGTCTAGATATATCTGTTTGTGCAAAATAATTGATTTTATTTTGGCTGTTATTTGTTGTTACCTGCATCTGATGAACTCTATTTCCAGCAGCAGACTGCAGCTTCTTTTCCTTTAGCTAATGAAAGAGCGACGTCGTGTTTCAGTTACCAGAGCACTGTGACGGCAGCCTGCGACCTTTCAGCCCCTCATCTTATTAACAACTTCCATCTCAGTCCGACTCTGATGGAGCTGCTCAAAGAAACCACGAACGAATCATGACAGAGCTAATCATTGTCTCACCCAGACTCTGTTTCAGGTCCCTGTCACAGGAGATGAATGAGGATGTGCTTTAATCCTCTGAGAGGCTGAAGGTTTGTTACAGGTGAGTTACAAGACAGAACAGCTCTGGTTTCTGCACTAATTTACTGATGTCAAACACAGGCATACTCACTGTGACATGTTTATCTCTCTGGAATCTCTCCTGGTTATGATAGAAAGTTAAAAGTTGAAATATATAATATTCACAACAACTAATCAGCTATGCATGAAGCTCTATTGTGTTTTGACACCAGAGCAGGTCCGGCAGGAAGTGAACTGTGCCGCGTGTCAAGGATGTAAACAAATATCTTGTAATGAGATGTTTATCTTGGCGCTCATAAGTACTTTGTGCAAACGCCTCATCTTATTTCCCTTCATTTTAAGGATATTAACACTAACAAATCACTGGATTTATCATCTGATCCAGATATTTAATCTCTTTTCTCTCTTGTGAGGCAGTTAACTGTGCAATCTAGTTCAGATTAGAGATACCAGAGGTTCTTACATTTTTGCTTCAGACTTCTTTTTCAAATAACTTCAATGGTAATTTCTTCTCATGCAAACAGCTGAATCTATGTTAATATCTCTAAATATTTCTGATCTGGTACTCAAATAAGTGCTCTTCAACTAAAGAGGCCTCGTCTCTGCTTTTACTGCCTCCTCTACTCACCCTGCACTTTGCCCAACACCAGAGACTTGATGGCGTTGAATTCTCCATCAGATGTCAGGTTGAATTCTTCTCTGGAGTTTTCATCGATCTGAAAGAGAACAGTTGTTTCACAGATTCATTTATACGAAACTGTGTTTTCTATTTTAAAATGCAGTGTTTAACAATGTCTTACTACTAGCAGTGGATATCTAACATGAAAAATTTGAATTTTGGCCAGAGGATTGTGAATGAAAAAAACTCAAGGACAAAACAAGACACATTAGGTTTTATGTTTTGGGGGCTAAAACAAACCAAATTTTTATACTTTTATAATTTTTTCCAGACTTAACTTTCACTTTATGCCTTTTAAGCCAGCTGTTGATGATAAAATGATTCGACATGATGTTAACTGATAAGATGAGATGCACCTCATTTTTCAAAGGGAGCCTCATAACAAAGAGCATCAGGAAGCTGCACCCGTTTAACACGAGGTCACCTTGTGTTGCAGGTTGATAATTACACAGATATTCAGGTTTGTGGCTCCTGGTTGGATGAGGTTCACTTTATATTTCATCCGAGTCTGTTTTTAACAAGATAGGAGATTCAAAAGGCGATTGAGATGCTTAATGTTTCATCTGAAGACGTTTTAATGAGTAGTTTGTCCCCGCTGGCCTGCCGAAGCTGTTTCTGCTGGCGGCTGAGCTGAGAGTAAAGTGCTGACTGGGCTTTAGCATTTAGAGTATCAGATTACTGTATTATAGTACAAACAGTGTGTGTGTGTTTGTGTGTGTGTCGCTGTGTTTAGATCAGTGTCTCATTTGGCAAACATGGAAAAAAAGGTTCATGTTTGGAGGCTTTACGCCTTGTCCGGTCAAACACAAAACCAACAAATCCTGCAGACAAATAAAGATACACATGTGTAAGTGGACAGAAAACAGACTTGAAGCCTGAAAATATGTGGCCACACTTCAAGTTCCCATATTTAGTACTTACACACATCATATGAACCTATATTCAGTAGTTTATACCACACTATAATGCACCTGTAGGCAGACAAAAGTGTTTACAATTGTTTCTCATCAACTTTAACCCCTGTGGGCTCCATCACCAGGATTTCTAAACCTTTAAGACTTTTTAATACCATCATTAATGTGGTTTAGGCCCTTTTTTTCAATCCAAAATGGCCTAAAAAAGGAGGATGTAAAAATTAACATTGTTGATACTCCTGAAGTGAACACGATTGCTTTTTAATGTTACATTTGCGTGATGCTCTCATCTCTTCCCCTGCAGCAGTGAAACGGCTGCTTGTATCGCTTAAACCTCGGAGAACTGACACCCGCCTCTATGGCTAAACAGACATAAGAAATATATATAAAAACAAAATACTGACTATAATAAAATACTGGATTACATTTGAAACAAGATACCGAAGAGATTCTCATATCTTTGTGAAAATAAACACACACTAAAGTCATGAAAGCGAGAGAGGAGGAAAATAAAATGTCTGCAGCACAACGAGCAGATGAGCTGAAGAGGAATATCTGTAAACCTTCAGTGGCGTTTGTTTACAACACCGGGGGATGTAGAACTTCTTCTTCTAATATTTCCTGCCCTTGTCTAAATGGTTTATTCTGATTAAACGCTTGGTGCATGAATACACACGTCATGATCTGATCATTTTATTTAGCGTCCATGTAAACGGTGGCTTTGGAATTTCTGATCAGTGAAAGTTTTTGATCGGATTGAAGGAATTTTGCAAATATAAACAAAGCTATTAACAGGATTAATCAACAAAGGTGGGTTTTTACCTGCACAGACACAGAGTCTGTCAGCCTCCTGATGCTAACGGTGTGTATCTGTCCGTCAGCCAGGTTTCTCACTCTGCTTCTCAACACTTCAGCATCTCTGCTGCCGTCCAGCTTGTATCTCACCTCCAGCGTATCTTCACACACACACATCAAACCACAGTGTTACACTTCAGATCTCACAAAGAAAGAAAACAACCTGCAGAGCTTCATCATCATCATCATCATCATCATCATCATCATCTCAAACATGCTAAGTTCTCCTTTTTCCCTTCTCCTGGCCTTGTCATGTCCTATAATCTTCGCTAACAGGGTAAACAAACATGTAATCCTTCAAAGATAATTCTGAATATTTTAAAGCAGCGATTGCTCTATTAATTAAGATTTCAATACTAAGAGGATTAGAGGTAATCCCCCACAACAGAACTAAACTAATTAAATCTAATTAATTCTACTTATATTTAGAACATTAAGTGCAGATCTAACAAAAGCCCTGTGATGTTTTCAGAGAGGGATGAGAAATCACAGTTTGTTCGCATGTTACATTCGTGTGAATAAACATAATACAGCGCACATCAAAGTCTCACAGCCACGACTGTCGCTACCTGTCTTTACTACGAAGGAACGTGAGGGAGTAATTAGTGACTGTAGGAGGACCTCCAGCCATCTGCTGCTGCTCTGATAATAAATCTATTCTTGCAGAGACCCCTTAAGTGGAGAGGTTGTGTTTCGGCTGAGGAGGTGTAACTGCACTGGAGGGTAGAAAGAAATGAGCCATTTCAGGGCAAATAAGAGAAAGCTCTCAGGGATTTAATTGGACACTTCAGTCTAAGTGCATTTACCTTACCACAACGTCAATGCCCCGCTGTCCATCAGCTTTTTCTGACTCATTTACACCAGAAAAAAAAAAAAAAATCCATTTGCGGCCAACTTAGCAGCAAAGTGCTGATTTTATTGCGACTCCTGGATGCTGAAAATGTAATCTTCAATTTAAAGTGCCTCCTAAAACTCTCAATATAATTATTTTACGCAGAAGTTTATAAAACACATCAGCAAGTTTTCTACTGTTTTTTTTTATTCAGCAGCACAGTGAGCCACCACCCATTAGCAGCCCACCAGACTTT
>JAQNCA010000004.1:20891117-20908158 GCA_029783725.1 Acanthurus tractus | reverse complement strand
TATCCACCTACAATCCTCCCACTCTCCTCTTCCTCCTCCGTCCTCACCTTAGCGCTCAGCTCTTGATTAAGCTCTGTCTTGTTGTGTTGAAATTCAGTGTTACTCCTCCGTCTCTAATGGCCCCTGACTCAGCTCTGTCCTCCTCTTTAATACAAACTGACCGCTGCTGCTTCTTCTCATCAGCAGTCTGCCGAGTTGTGGTCACCAGGTTCATAAAAATACACAACAGAAAGAACGTTAGACTGTGATCAACATCTGTGTTAGTGTGTAAGGAGGAAACCTCAGAGCCTGAACTGTGGTTCATAGACTAATGACAAGTAAGTTATTGAGTTTAAAGGTTAAACAAATTATGTTTCACTTTAGCCAAATAAAAACATGCCGTTTTTGCCACCAGAGGTCCTGCCATCAAAACAATGAAAACAAAGGAGGCAGTTTCAAGACATCATCAAGCAGCGTGGGATTATGGGATTTGTTTGTGTCCTTGTTAAACAGGTAAACAGGTAATGTATTCAAGTTTGATTTATGTCACATTCGCTGACTTCCTGCCCCTCTGTCTTTCCCAGGAGTTAGTGACATGAGACAAAATTAAAAATACACTGTTTCTGTGAATAAAATTTGAGATTTCTCTGAGTTTGAACATTGTCAGAAACATCTGAGAAAATCTTTGTACATAAATAAACAACTGTGTTCAATTTTGTACACAAAATGTAGAAAATGAAAGGCCAGATTTTCATAAAATACACCAAAGTTATTTATGACCCACAAAGGATGAATCTTAATGCAGATGAACCAAGCTTGCAAAGCTTTTCTCTAGCGCCACCCTCAGTGCAGAGTTTTTAGCTTTTTATACAAGCTGTCTTACTAAAACTCCTTTGTGAACTTTTATAAGCACATTTTAGCTCCCGACAGCTCTCCAGTATATATATATATGTTTTTTTGTTAATGTATAGATTGTATTGCCTGAATATTGTGATTAAGTGTCATTCTTTGGAATAACATTTTGTTTTTGCATCAGAAATCCTTCTGCATGGATAATCTGTCTGGTCAAAGTCAAGTCCCTGCGGTAATGAAGACTGAGAGAGCATGGTGACCTTGGTAACTAACGCAGCTACAGTTAAAATATCCAATTACTAGAGTCACAACTAATGTATCTGCAGGTGCAAATAGAGTTGCACGAGTCAAATCCATTTTTTGTTTGAGTCTACTGTCTGCAGTGACTGAGTATCATGACCTCAGCAGATGAAAGCTGATATTTGAGGCAACAACAAGTCGTCTTCGATGTCAACAGCTCCAGTTGATAAATAGCTTCATTTTTTGGAGCGCCAGACTTCTTCTGGGGACGGCCTTGAACAAATACAGCAGTCCAGCAGGTCCTGATATCAAATAGATGGACAGCAGTCCTCCGTCAGCTCCTCATTTAACTACCTGTTCTTGGGTTAATAAATCCAGATTCATGACTGGTGGCTCCACGTTCGTTCTGTAACCTTGACTTCATCAGATCCCATTCATGGCTCCACTCTGCCTGCACACATTTCCATAAATGACACTAAAGAAGAAATATGAAGGGGATTTAACCACAGCTACTTTCCCTTTTGCCTCATCCAGGCTCTCAATGATGCTGCTCTCTCATGCATCATAAAGGGCTGGGAGGTTTTGCTGGGAAATTTGCCATATTCACACTAAATTGTAATAGCTTTGTTCTTCTAAGTGCAAACAACCATTTCACTGAAAAGCAATAAATTTCCATGAAACAAGGTTTAGCTTCACCTGAAATAAGCATTTTCTTTACCAGATTAATTCTGAAACACATAAAGGATACTTCACAAGCTCGGAGATTTATACAAGCACCACTAATATTCCCCTGGAGCCTCCACAGCTTAAATAACCAACACTTTCTTAAGGCACCCAATAGCCTTCATTGGATGAATAATAACACCCCTGAATTTACCCTTCAGCCTACAGCATCTCAATAATTTAATGTAACTGATATTAAATCTCTCCACAGCCTGCAGCGGCTGAATAATCACACAGTTTTCTTCAACGCTGAGCATGTGAATAACAAAAACATGCAGATCTTGTGGCCTAATTGGCTGAGATACTGGCCACAACATTCAAGGCAAAGAAAAAATAGGACTACCTGTCCATCAATATCCAGCCCTGATAAAGTTTTCTCAAAGGAAAAGTGAGCACAACACATCTGAATATGAATGAATTTCACCTCCACTTCCTCAACAGTCTCTGTTACACGACCTTTTTAATATCAGACTTTCAGGCTAGACTCTCTTTCTTCCTGCAAGCGGAGAGTAAACCGACCAAAGTTAAAATTTCATTAGTTGCAAGTTTGAAGTTAGTTTAAAACTTGGCCATACTGGCAAATGAGGTGACTCAGAGGAAACAGTGAGTCACCATCATTTAAACGCCCAGGGACAAGGGCGAAAATGCAAATCAGTGTGTACACACACATGCACACATGCACACACACACACACACACACCCACACACACACACACACACACACACACACACACACACAGTAGGAGTGCAGTGGTATTATCTGTCATTAAGCTATGATTATAGCATGCACTCCAGCGGCTGTAAATCAGCTCAGAGGGGAGATACGAACCTCAGGGAAGACTGATGAGACCCAGACGGAACAAGTGCACCTGAAGATGAACACTGGAATAATAAAACCTTAAATTATATTTGGCGAAAATACAATTGGATATTTTACTGATTGATATTATGATTGCAGTCTAAATAGGGGTAAGTCAATATGGCTAGAAGTGAAGGTCCACCTCTCTCTGGGAGGGAGCAACTAACATTACAAGAATAACCTCTTTTGGAAATTAAGGCAAAGATGTTTTTTTGCCATACAGTATATTTTACAGGTTGAATGAAAACATAAATTAAGTAAAATTCTGTCTGCTTGTCGCTGTTACTGGTATTTTATTTCTCCTTCGAAGGTTTTACCATAAGCTAGCTAGCTAATTAGCTACACTAGCTGGACTAACCACAGACAGACTAACATGTTTGGGCTGATTTTGTACAGATAAAAAACACCAAACCAGACACTGATTTGCCCTCAAAGAGTTGTGTTACAGGAGTAAAGGACAGTTTGGAGTCTTTGACATAAATACTGGAACTGTTGAAGACAAGAAGTCTCAATAAGTTGATTAATGATTAGCCTCTGAGAGCAAAACGATGCTAACAGCAACTTAGCCTTTTTTTAAATAAAAATATTATGTCTATACTGTATTATATATTGATTTTAAGACATGCGTCCTTAAATAAATTACTCAACAGTACCAAATATGAGATTCTCCACTGTAAATCATTAAATTTCCAAGTATTTTATGACAAATAATAATAGGTAATGGCGTCACTCTCACCTGTTGCTTCTGCCCTGGCTTGCCTCTCTTCCTCCTCCATAACAAAAAAAGCAGCTCCACTTCCAAAAAAAAAAAAGTGATCTAGACCCACTTAATTATTTCGAGTGAAGACACAAATATCAAACCTCTCAGGATGCATTTCAGCTCCTTCGAAATCGCAGTCAGAAACAGCTTTAGCCAGACCTTGCCCCGGGCTCAGCATGAGCACTGGAGCAAATGAAATGTGGAGGGAGATGTCGTCGTGGACAATTATTAAGTGAATAATGTGGCCTTGTGGGCTCGTTAGGGAATAAATGACTGAAGGACATCTTAATGGTTTCGGGAGGTTGTAGTTTTCTTTGCTTGATTTTAGTTCATGGCCTTTAAATAGCAGATACTCCTCCTCCTCCAAGTCCTTTTCAATATATCAACTTTTTGGTTTTACTTTGACTCTTTGCTGATTTTTCTGATGTGGTGAAGACACTTTTCATTCATCTATGCTCTCAATCAAAACCTTAAGCTGCAATGTACTTTCTTGAATGTTGATCTATCACATTTTAAAAGCCCCTTACATTAAACTCTGTGAAATATTGATTTGTCCTCATTCAGCAAACTTTCAGAGTCATCATTAACCTTGTATTCATCTAGTCAGGCAAACAGGATACAAACACATTCAATCCACAGTCCCTCCACTTTTTCACAAATAATACCACAGCAAGCACTTTTTGCAACTTCCAGTGTGTTTTTTTGGACTTGTACATCTATTGGACTCATACACAGAATAGATTCTGTGTGGGTGTTTATTTGCTCTTTCCTTTTCCCAGCTGCAGTGACCTGCTCCCCCATTAAACTTTAATTTCCTGTCATCTTGCTTTCTGTCTCACAGGGAGCACAAGAGTCTCTCTTATTGATCCATCCAAAAGCCTCCTCTGTCAATGACAACCAAAGTTTCTATGTACATATATTGAATTTCATTACTCCTTGGGTACTTACAAACAATACACAAGCAACAGTGACCTCATTATTTGATTCTTATATTTAATTTAATTCGAATAGCTAAATACATTGCTTCCTGAGTGATTTATTCTGTTTTTCTTGAGGTACAGTTTAGTGCATGACATACAGGATGGAGAGAAGAGGAAAATAGTTTTAAATTAACAATAAGTCAAATTACTGTATGCAATGTGAAGAGCTGCTCACCTGAGCATCACCTGACTTTGCAGTGACACTGAATGTTTTTGTTTCAAGGGCCAACATCTTTGAGTAGATTAATGAGAGTGAACCACAACAGCAACGTGTTTTAAGCAGCAGCTCAGAAGTTGATGAAGACCAAATGTGGATGTTAGATTAAGATTCATCAGGTGGCCAGAAACATGTTTTCTGTCATCTTCAACACTAAAATCTTCACACTGTGAGTTGTTCTTCACAGCTCTAGCAGACCGAAGGTTCAGTTTCTACTTTTTACATCATAGTTACATTCAAAAACACAAAAACAAATTGCAAATTGCACTGACAAGCGACGTAACTTCTGCTCTAAGATGTGTTTTTCTACCTGACTGACATTTGGTACTTTACAGAAAATTATATCAGGATCAAAAACACTATCAATTGTACCAAGGGTGTTAATGGAGCTCTGCACAATTAAACAGCAAGAGCCTCTCTTAAGAGATGCCCTTTTGCACCAATGTTTGGCAATCATACAATAAGATTTTATCATATAAGACACAAAAGACTTAATTTGCATCCTAAGGAGCCTTTTTTCGCACACAGTGACCTTGTTTTCTCTCTGAAATTTCACTTTCTGTCTGCAGGAGCCATGCTGCGGAGAAAGATCTGATGGGTTATTCTGAGAAAATGAAGACTTCCACTTTAACTTGGGAGATTTGCTCCATGAAATTAACTGATGGATTAGATGCAACAGCAAGAATTGAGTCTAAGATGTTTTAATTAGGCTGTCTACGCTGTGTCAGCACATATTTTACTGAGGGATCCACTCAAGAGTCAGTACATCGCTGTAACCCTGCTGTTTATTTTGGGATTCTTATAAAGGAACTCAGTCCATTTGTGCTCCTATAGACGTCACAAACCCAAATCTGAAACCACTGTTGCAAAATTAAAACATATGGGGTCATGAGCTCTCAAGAAATAGCATGAACTCCTTCCTCCTTCATTGCAGTCACCAATCAAGATGGTTTCATCTCTCTCTGTGCAGTATTGCCACCTAAGACCTGCACACAGACTTTTATGCATAAAACCTTTTATTCAAAGTGGAATTTTGGTTTTATTGTTAAAGATTGACTTAATTTTAACGCATGAGTGGTTAGAGGCAAAATGAAGCATTATTTGTTTGGTTCTCTAGACATAAAAACACCATAAAAGCCTCAGTAAAAAACAGCAACAACAAAATAACAGAACACAAGATATGATCACAACATAATCATAATAAAAGACATTGAATCAAATTGATATTGGTGTGTAGCTAAACAATTTCTATCAAAGAGCTTCAAATGAATGCTTGAGGTGTGCTTTGATATACAACTAAACAACAGAAACCCCCCAGGCTGCCATGTTGGGAACAGACTCAGTTTTAACTCATAAGAAGTAGCTGAAAATAAGATGTAAAAGCAAAACTAATCAAAGAATCTGGAGGATTTCTGAAGGTATCTGAGGAAAAAAACACCAGCCAACAAATACAGCCAAGCTTAAACCCAGGAATTAATACAGACATAAATTCAAAGTACTGCAGAGCTCAGAGGAACCACGAAATAAATTCGAATGAAACAAGCCAGAAGACTACAAAATATTCTGAGGGCACAATTAGAGGCTCATGAGCAAAACTAGTAAAAAGAGTAAAGGAAAATGAGCCAAACCAGCTTCTCCTTGTGCATTGTGAAGAGCAACAATAAATCCTCCTGTGGGGTTATTGTTACTCAGTGAAGGTCTACAAAAAACCTTCTGCTGCTGGTTTTTTCAGATTACTTTAAATTTAATGCCACATATTCAAATTTTATAATAGGAAATCAATGACTGCCGGCATTTCTATTACAATAATTTCAGACACAAGGTCCTTTTTTTAAAGGAACAGTGAGAGAGGCTGAAGGAAGTGAGGAGCACGAAATGTTCATTTAATATCACTGTCAGGTCAGAAATACATGGGATTTTTAGCTGAAATTCTTATTCATAGAAAGAAGCTTTAGAAATGTTCACATGAAGCATTTCTTGTAAAGTCCTGAAATGCATTTAATTCAATTTCCTCAGAGGTTAGTCTCTTAATTTCAAAATGGGCTTAACTGTTTCCTCTTAGGTGCTGTAATGGTTGTTAGAAAATGTTACAGCAAAATGTCAGGAGACGTTATGAAGCTGAAGCAGTATTTTTTTCGACAGACATCAGACTTGTATTTTCATTTGCATCCTGAAAACATCCAACATTTGCCAGAAAAGCATATTCAACCATGAAAGCAGAGGCAAAAACTGTTTTTTTTATGGGTCCTTGTATCTTTTGGAAGCAATTTAAGATTGAATCTTTTTCAGAGATGCTGAGAATCAAACCATCACTACTCAGAAAAAAGGGCAACCTGTTGCATCACCAGAGCTACAGCTGCCCAGCTACCTTTATTTTTAAAATATTATGGCGTTTTTAAGCCACTTACAATATGGTGACAAACTTTTCAGGCTTCATTTTATGTGCTTCGCCAAGAAAAGAAACATGAGGAGCATCACACCTTTTTCCTTCAGCATCGAAACTAACCTGAAGCACAAGTGAGCCATGAGTTTCTATCTAGCAGCACAAAGGCACATTTTCATCCACATGTTAGCGATTTGGCTTCTTTTCTCCAGGCTGCTAAACACACAGTGACGTTTTCATGCTGTAATATCAGAAGGTGATTAAACGCACAGTGACTTTACGGCCTGAGAGGCAGCTGTTTCACGCACTGACTTCCTTCAATCTCATCACTGGTGACTCATTCGCCGCTCTGCCTAACAAGTCACTGGAGCTCCATCTGTGGCTGTTAAAATATGTATTTCTACTTTGTTGTCATTTAGTTGAATCTCCATAATGAACACTGAGCTCTCTGCAGGGGGGGTTGCGGAGGGAGGGAGGGAGTGTGAAGTGTGAAGCAGAGTCTGAAACCAGCGGCTGGGATCCCTCCACCTCTGCAGTCTGATTATGCTGCTGTGGTTTATGGTCCGTGCATGATGAGTGTGCTGCTGCTAGGTCAGGCTCAGAGAGACAGATACAGAGAGACAGACAGATACAGACAGAGAGAGAGACAGAAACAGAGAGACAGACAGATACAGACAGAGAGAGAGAGAGACAGATACAGAGAGAGGAGGAAAAATAAGAACAGCTTTTTTAATATACCAACACTCAAGACTCAAAGGTGTTCATTACAGCGACAGACTGAACGGTTAAACCATGTCAGCTGAAACCAAATTTAACCACCTTCAGGTGAAACTATGAACCAGTGCAACACAAAAGAAGCAGCAAAAGAGAGGGAATAAAAGAGAGGGAGAAAGAGGGATGTGGACATGAAAGAGGGAGATATAAGAAAATGAAGGTAGAGACCAACAAATGAAGAGGAAAGGGTGAGAAGAGGCAGCAGCTCTCTGATTTAGATACAGAAGGAGATTCAGACAGATGAGAATGAAGGTAGAGAGTCAAGTGTGATGAAGGGAAAAACAGAGAGGAGAAAAGCTGACAGGAAACAACAGGGAGAAAAAGAGACGAGTGGAAAGAAACAGCAGGTGGAGAATAGAGAGATTGTGATATTTTGGGAAGGTTGAGGATGTTTCTCTCAAGGAAGAAGAGCAGCGAAATAACCGACGAAGAACCAAACAGCCACCTACTCCAACTACACTCTTCTCATCTTTCCTCCCTTCATCTGTTCTCCATGAGAGGAAATCTGTTTCTTCTGCAGTCGACTGTTGCAACATGAAACTGTAGCAGAAATATCAGACCAAAACTCATTAAAACTGAAAAAAAATCCACATTTCAAAACACCTTAAACACCTTAAAATACAGTTTTATTCTTCAGTTTCCTTTTAAATAAGTTCAATGATGGAAAAATCTTCTTATTCCACTGTTTCATGTTGCTGCAGCTCTTCATTAAAGCTGTATAATGTGCACACAAAGAGAAGCAATAACACCAAAACACCAAACATTTTTGGTGGCTACACAATATTTGTGCATCATTTCATCTGCATGACATCAATATTTGCGTAAAATATTTGAGGTTTATTAGACCAAAAAAAGAATTAACGCTAAGATTTAAATGAAGACCTGTGACTGTGGGCAAAGCTTGACTGCACAACGTGATGCTGAACTGTAGCAACTGTGGTGTTTCAAGAGGTTAAAAGGAAATTCAGCTGAATAAAAAAAGAGGTAAGAAAAAAGAGGTAAGACAGGCAGGAAAGCTAAGAAACAAACACAAAGACAGAAAACAAGAAAACAAGGACAAGAGTCCACCGGGTCGAGGAAGAAGAGAATAAAGCAGAAGAGGGATGGAGGAGTTTTGCCACCATCTGTTTCGATTACATAGAGACACACATCACTGCGCTCTCTCTCTCCTCTGTTAGTCCGGCTTCTCTCCATCCTCTCCTCCTGGATTCCCTCCCTTTTTCTCCTCTCTCTCTCTTCTCATCTCTGGTGGGGAAATATATATCAGCATCACCTCATTTTATATTCACACACACACACACACAAACAGGCACACACATAGCCACACACGCATACCCACGCACGCACGCACACACACAAACACACACGCACACACAGGCACACACACAGCAGGGACAAATCATGGAACTGCCCCAATGACTGACTTTAGAGAAAAAAGAAAGACTGGGGTGTCCTCCTTTTCTAGAAATCACAGAATCAAACCACCTTTCCAACCTGCATCAACCCTACTTTCTCTCACACACATCCTCACACACACTCACACACAAACACACACCTCCACGCTCTGGGATGCTCTATGGGGAAGAGGAAAAACGTGGCTCGGTCCCAGGCTGCTCATCATGCTGATCTGAGCTCCAAATTAACCAGAAAGAGAAAGAGACAACCTTGTTTTTTGTGCACACGGTGGATGAGCTGCTTCTGATGTCTGAGACGACGCTTCTTTCAGTCCAAAGCGAATAAAACACATCTGAGCCCCTTTTTTATGCTGCTCTGTGAATTATTACTCTTCTCTGTGCAGCAGCATCTTAAAATTCACAGCTCTTCAGTGGGAAATTATGATCACAGTCTGACTGAGAATAAGAAAACGCGTATTTCAAACATAGAATAAATTGAATGTGCTTCCTTTCATTAATTTTACCCAATTTAATAATGTGAGGGCGTTGTATAAAAGTTCGCTTTTAAAAATAAATTATAAGAACCGTTAAGATTAAAATTTGCGTGAAAAAATGTGACATTTATTGCTAAAACTGATCCCATCGTCCCAAATACTACAAACTTCACATTGCAACATCAAACCTGCCTCAACTCTTCACGTCCCTCTCCAACAACGGAGCGCTGATGCGCAACCGAAACGCGCAAAAACCGCACAGGACTCCACAAACGCACAGCCCGTCACTTTCCCGATATATATAAATGAGACAGCTGACATTTCGTTTCATCCAGAAAACAGGGTCCCACGTTTTTCCCAGGCAGTGTGACAGTAACAGGAGACCCGTTTGAAGCCGCCCCCCCGCCGTGTCTGCACTGCCCGGTCTCCCTCCGTCTCCTCCGGGAAAAGTGAAAAAAGACGCACAGCCGGCTCACCTTCTCCGGTTGTCCCGTGCGAGCTGGAGAGAAGCAGGGCGACCTGAACGATAATCCAAGCGACTCCTTTAGTCCCCAGATCCATGATGAAAGGACGGGAGGCTGCAGAGAAGTCCGGCTGCTGCTGGAGGAGAGAGACGGCCGACCTCTCCTCTCCAGCTCCAAGAGAGATCTACTCCAACCCGGTAACGGAGAGGAGAGGAGAGGAGGGGGAGAGAGGGGAGAGAGAGGGAGGAGGAGAAGGAGGTCTTACTACGCGGTCACAGCACCAACTTCTGCATGCCCCCCCCCCCTCTTCAGTCCCTGCCTTCTGCAACGCCAGAATGGGTCATCCAGTTTCCCATCTTCCACCGCGTGTGCCGCTGGCAATTAAAGCCTTATTGACCACCATTTACCGGGCCACGGGGGCAATAAATCCCGCCGGGCAGGCTGCCGATCAGAGCTTTTTTTTTCTACATCCACACACAGTAAACACAAATTAATATCTTGAAGAAATACGGTCATTACACTCTGAGAAAAATATTTCTAGACAAATTTCTGACCTTACAAAAAGCGTTTGTTTCGTGTAAAAGTAGAGAAAAAAGGGACAGACTTTGGTTTATAGAAATTATTCTTAGTTGCCCATAAATCCATTATCTAGTTTGAAAAACATTTTTTTTAGTAATCAAATATTAGACTTTCAATCAAGTAATTTCCTAAAAATTGTTGCTCTATTAAACAGTGAGTTGACAGCTTGGTCCGATCCAAAGAAATCAGCCATGTAAACAGGAAGTCACAGCAGCATCCAAAACAAACTCCACATTCAGGTGCAGGTGAGTTTCTTGGTCGTTTCTTGGCCTTGTGAAGTGACTTCTGTCCTCTCTAAAATGTTAAATATAAACTTTAATCAAACTATAGTTTATTAAGCTCAGGTTTATGTGGTTGGTTGCTGTTTTTAATTCATTGAAACATTCAGTTCTTTAAAGTAAATATTTCTAGAGATACTGGGCTTCATTTGGACATGTAAACTCTTATGATCCAGCTGTTGGCAAAAGAGTAAACAAGTGCTTTTTCCCAAACAGATCTATTGTGCCTGAAATCACATACAATGTACAACTCATATGTAAAAAATAAATATCTATTCCGATCATGCTGTTAGAATGCAGATTACATCATGTTGTTATGGAGGCCCTCCACTCCGAATCCAAACAAAAATGATGCACTCTCTAAGCAAAATGGCCACTCTCAAGTTTTTTCCTTCCATCCATGACAATACGGCAGAAAACAAGAAAATCTGGGCTCCTCTTTACCTTAAGAAAGCACAGCTGAGCTCCTCTGCTGACTCTTCAAATGAGGATTTCAACGCTGGAGCTTCTCAAGTCAGATCAGCTTCTTCTCTGCAGGTCGGAGCTGAAGGACCCAGTCAGACATTTGGCTGTTTGACAGTGTCTGATTACAGACCTTTGGATGTCTTCAGCGTGATGGCAGAAGATCCTGGTCCAGCCTCATGGAGCGAGGAAGATGAAATGTGTGAGCTCTACATCAGGCTGAAAGAAATCGAGTTATGCAACATGATGAGAGACTCTCCTGGCATCCCGCTGTGTAAGCAGACAATGACAATAACTACATGTGCTACCACTGTAGAATATAATGTTTGAAGGAGTCAGTAGAGTCAGATATTGTGCACCAATGATGCTCACATGCATGCAGGAACATTTTTCAATATAAAGTAAAGAAGTTATAAATATTTTGTTATCATGTACACTAATATTTCTTTCATTGTGTCTGTGATGGTCTCTCTCTCTCTCTTTTAGATACAAATCAGAGGGACATCAAGTACTGTAAGATGAGGACGAAGAGAAAAAAAAAGATGAGAAACAGCAGTGAGGAAGATGAAAAGAATCACTGATGAACTGACTGACTTCCTCCTCATTTTAATGAATAAACACTTTGCAACAACCCTCTGAAACTAGCTACAAATTTGTAGTAAATAGTGCAAAAATGGGTGTTTAGAGAGTTGCTTTTATCAGTTTAGACTTTTTTAACTTTAGACAGCATGAATAATGCGTTGCATTTATGAGCCCCGCGGGTGGCAGCCCGGCTCCAGACCTCCAGACTGCTGCCTCATCTTTGGTTTTCTCAAAGATTAAAACAGTAAATTACAGATTACTCGTCACCTCACTGATATTAAAGTGAATGATGAAGTGAAATAAAACAGCAATTTAGTCAGATTATCAAGCCACTTCCAAAGGACCAAGGAAAAATTAATATTGTTTGTCAAAGTTTGTGTTCTCGGATAATAATTCACATGAAATGCTAAACTGGGACCATTTTTTAGGAAAAATTTTTGGAATAAAGACAAGCTGGTTATCATAATTCTGTATAAACGTGAATACAAATTAGACATTTACTGCGTGTTTTCATATTAACCTTAAATAAAGCACAGACTAATTATTGGTATCAGAAAAATGTGCAAATATTGTAACATCCTGTTTGATGTTGTCACAAAAGCCGCCATCCAATTCCTGTTTCATTATTAAAGCACAGATGATTTAATGCCTTCCAGCCTCTATTCTTACACACAAATGATGTATTAGCAGGCAAATGGTAATTGTCTAATTTCAGCACTGCTGTGTGTGCAGCGTACAGGATGCATGTTGTAATATTGTGCCTTATTCCTTTTATTGGACAAGAGAAACCTTTACAATAGATTCTTCTGTGTGATCAGAAAAGCAGTGTGTGTATACAGATTTCAAAACAAGTTTTTTTTTAATCTTATGATCTCATAGATGCTCTGAATTCTTCGGAGAGCGATAATTTGTTTTGAATCAAGAAGTTTGTCCAACAGGAAAACTGACAGGAAGTGCATTTATGTGTAAATGTCTCGATGATTTTGTCAAAACAGCCTGAGCTGATTTGCCAGAAAATTGTTTTAAAAGTTTAAATATCAAATAAAAAGCAGCAAAATGCATCAGGAACTAAATAAAAGACATGTGTGAAGCATGGAAAGAGACATAAACATCAGATTTGTATCTGAGGAAACTGTGACCTTCCTCATATTACACACAAAGCAAACATAAATGCTTTAATATCCATCACCATTGATCTGTTGCACCCTGTTTCTCTGCTGTGCTTTAATGGCAGACAACTGCATTTTCTTTTGCAGATTTTTCTGGATGGTCATTTCATATTTGCACAACATTTGGATTTGAAACTCGGCTCTGCATTGTAAACAAGTCAGGAGTGAAGCAAGTGCCACTAGTTATAATTACAAAAGTTGGGTAAAAGCAACAACAAATCAATACTCGGCAGGAGTTTTTGACCAATCTGTGTAACACAGAACCGCTGTGGGGATGAGTTTATGGTCTCATGTTCAACAGATCAGGTCCAGCTCAGAATGTAACTAAATACATTTATGCGAGTGAGTTTTTTTTGGTCAAGAAAAGCTCCTGGAAACAGAAAAGGAGAGGGGAAGGCGAGCAGAGATGGTCAGCGGGAGAATTTGATAATAAAAAAACCCACTGGGAGTGAAGACAGCAGGGCAATCAGATGATAAAAAACCTGTTGAGAGCAAACGCAGCGGGGTGGAATCAGATAACACCGAGGCCAGAGCCTGCGAGGGACGAGGGATCAACCACACAATCACACAAACACTCAGCATGGGCATCACACACCTCGGTGGCCCACGAACACACACCTCACACAGAGAAACCATCTGACTGTTTAATGCTCAAATCAGACGGGTGACAGATTTTAGAAACTATGTGGATCGGAGACACACCGAAACACACGGAGAGAAAACAGCAGGCTGCTGGTCGCTGCAAAGATTTCGAAACTTAAAAAAAAATACCTCCTGAGAGTCGAAAACAGAGAGTGACACAAACACAGATGGAGAGCTGGAAAGATAAGAGGAAACGGAAAATGATAATTCCTCAAAAGTTGAAGCAGGAGAAGGAGCGATGAATAGAACAGCTGACAGCTTTGCATTTTGCATCTTTAACATTAAGAAAAAACTATATTTTCTTGTAAAAGAGGACAGAAACACTAGCATGATGCTATTTTTGCTTTTTTAAATAAAGATTAGCTGTTGCCACATGTTAAATGTTTGATAAAACCATTTGGCAGACGCAAGTGAAACTGGGCCACAACAGGAAATGTAGGAAAAGCAGTTCATTTAAAAAAGAACTTTCCTCTTTGGTTAGAGCTGAATAAGTGATGTTTTTACAGAACAGGGTGTAAAATGTTTTCACATTTTCATTCCACACAGTTTTGAATAAAGTAAGTAGTTTGTCGATATCAGGCCTGTATTAACGACAGCCGTACAGCTGAACGCAGACCGAGTGATTTCACTTTGGACAAGAAGTGATTCATCATAAAGATGAGAGTGTCACTCAGCGTGCATCCTTCAAAAAAAACAGACTGGCTTTTTGATTTTTCGCTGGCCGACGTTTTTCTCTCTGAACTTTGCCAGTCAAACTTGGCGGAGCTCCGTTATTGGACAGTGTAACTTCCAATTGGTTTGGAAGTTTTTGGCAGCAGAAGGAAGCAAACCCCCCCCAAAAAATGATGACAGTGTGGACTTCTGTGCTGTAATCTACCAGACTTAACACTTAGAGCATGTGGGAAATGTTCATTTACTTGTAAGTGGTTTGGCCTTTTTGGATTTTTGTCACAATCAGGGGATATTCATAGCTGACAGATGTCAACAACCATCCAAATGGATCCTTAAAGCTTTAGTAAGTGAGACTATTTTTGGATTATTCACATAAAATATCACCCTGCCTCAAGTCTTAATGCTAAACTTGTTTGAAAACACAGCAACTCCACTGTACTCAATGCAAAAAAACAGCAACATTTCTTATTTTCATTCAGAAAGAAGTTGAATAAATGCATTTTCCAAACACTTTCCTATGTAGCTTTAATCCTGCAGATTAGATGAATCCTTGTTTTTGCTGGCACTTGTGATTTTCAGGTGAGGTACAAAATTCGCAATCAATAAACCAGGATAAGGTTTGCTTTACATTTGTATCATTTGTTCATTTTTAACAGGGGGGTGGTTTAATGGGGGGGGATTAGGTTTGGCTATCATGGATTTATCAATACACAACACAGTTAGCTAATCGATACCTCAGAGCCGTGACCGTGGCCTTGGATTGGAACTCTTCGGAACCTCAGTCAGATAAAGGATCAATAAATCAGGCAGACATATCGAACATACTGTGATAAACAATAACTGTGTCCCCTTTTTTTTGTCTCTGATATGAGGAACCAGAGAGGCGGGTGGCAGCACGCTGGATGTGAAAAACACTTTACAAACGAAGAAATCAACCTTGTGTGCTGAGAGGAGGAAGGATGGGGGAAAGAGGAGACGAGGAGGCACAAAACAGGAAAACAAGGAGAATCTGAACAGATTTGACCTTTAATTCCAGGTCAAACTGAACAGACATCGCTCTTTTCTTAGATTGAAATTGATATTTTAAAAGGTCAAAAGTGATTCGAGCAGCTTTGATCATTTAAAGCATAAAAACTCTTGTTAAAAAATTGCTTAAATATTGACATAATTCCTACTTTTGAGGCTCAATTCATCAGTTATGCTCATGATTTGCCCTCCTTTATGCACAGATCTAATATAAACCCTCATACAGGTTGATTTGCAGACTGAGTAGTGCTTTATTTTTTGTCCACTCTTAAGTCTTTTGTTGTTGATGTACCTCCATAAAAAAAACAACAACACGCTTTTATTTTATTAAACACTCATACACTCCCAAAATGGACCACGACTACGACACCATCTTTCCTCTCCCGTCAAAAACACTTCAGGAAGGAATTTCCGTCTAACGTTACTTCAGGACCACATTTTTGTCAACGGAGTGTCAACGGAGAGCAGCATGAGAATGAGCCAAGAGGAAGTGAGAGGTCGATCTGTGTGTGAATAAACATGAAACTAAACGAGTGACATTATGAGAGAGCGATGATTTTTTTTATTACAAATTCATCCTGGTTGCATCTTTACATTCACAAACTGGGAAAGCTTGATATTTATCGCAGTTTTGCAGCAGACTGTTCTTTAAACATTTAACTGCCTATAATTTCAAAAGAAGAGTCAAAGTCCATTTCAATCAGAGAATAAACAGCAAAATCAATTTATTTCAAGGCAATCAACATGACAGTAAATTCACTCTTCTTTGTAACCTTGTAACCTTTGTAATCTTTGTAACAGGTTTAAACCTACTGACCTGCAAATATTAGCTCTTAAATAAGCATTGAAGTATTTTGACTGTTGACTTTCGATTAAACAGAGAACGTTAGAATCCAAAATGGAGGAAGCTATTAGCTGAATTTCACCAGTTTCAAGTTACATTTAGCCTCCTGTGATTATAAACTCTAAACAAAATTGAATTTTGTAAAAAGCATTGTTTGCAAATAAGTTAAAAAAATTTTTTTTAATGAAATGATGCACAACTATGAAGACATAACTTCAGCAGAGTAAATGACTTTGTACAGAAGTAGCAGAAAAAGGCTTTTAGAGATGTTGTGGTTGACGAAAGCTAGCATGTAGCATTGCTAGCTTGTTAGCAGTTAGCTTGCTAACAGCAGTATTTGAACAACTTGCTCTGCAAATACCTCCAATGTTACTCAGCAACTTGAGTTTATAGTTACTTGTATAATCATGTAGTACTGCGAGGAGTCAGAGCTGCAGTGTTTTGATCTTAAAACTGTTTTTTAAACCTGAAACATTGAAAGAGTAAAGCGTCTCTGACCAGCCTGAACGATGCGAGTTGTTCCTGAGCCGCCGCCTCATGTTATTTTTTGTGCCCATGAATGTATTTGTGTTGAATAGCAGATGGAGCGAACCGGTGATCGATGCACTCTGACTGTACTTTATATTCACAGCAGCAGCTGCAGGCTGTTGGAGGCCTGCTGCCCGACC
>JAQNCA010000004.1:20867864-20889367 GCA_029783725.1 Acanthurus tractus | reverse complement strand
TGTGTATTTACATGTTTTTGCCATCTTGTACTGTTTCTGAGTTATCACAGTTTTAGTTTTTAGTTTTGTATTGCAGACTGCTGCCCTGCTCAGAGTCCCATGACCAGCAGAGTGCAACAGCAGCAGAAAACAGAGAGAAACATTTCAGAAAACCTCCAGAAAAGTACCACAAACTGTATCAAATATTGCAGAAATTATGATATTCTAGAAGGATTTTTCGTTCTCTTTCCATTGGCACAGGTTTGAAAGCAGTCAGACTTGTACTTTAGACTGTGGGGTCCTCAGTTTGACACAAGTGCCTTTCTTTTCCATTGACTTTAATGGGAAGACACAGAGGAAAAGCATGTTCCACTTCAACGTTTAAGGCTTCTTAAATCCAAATGATCATAAAAAAAATGTTACGAAGTCATTTTGTTAAGCACTGTGTCCTCAGTCATCTATTAGCTTTTGAAGCTGATACCATTTATGCCCTCGGAGGAGATATATTTTTTTCAAAGTGAAATTTTGGCTTTAAATTGCATTTTCAAATGCAAATTGCCGAGTTCCTGTTGATTTAAGCCTAGGGGTGTCAGTGCGTGATTTTTAGGTCTTGATGAGTACTACAATTTGCTGTTTGTTCTGTCTCTCTATGAGCACACGTTTGAACACGGTGAAATTAAGCATCAAAGAGACATAATACTAAAGAAAAAAAAGAGGAAAAAATAAACAGTTAAACAATAGGGCCCTTCCCCTGCTTGCAAGGCTCGGGCCCTAAAAACTGATTTGCCTTGGTTCAAGTTAAATGCTTGTAATCAAACCACAGTGGTTCAGATCAGTCAGTGTCCTATTAGGAACAAATATTAGATAAGGGCAACATTTAGCAGTTTTTCCACTAAACCATCAGTTATGTCAAAACTAGGAAGTCTTTTGGCATTGAAAACAGAGCAAAGAGGCATCTTTGTGATGAAAAAATGACTGTGTGAAGTAAGCTCATGTTTGACAGCTATAGGAACGTGGCTGTGAGTGTTTTCTTGGAAGTGCCTACCCTTTTTTAAAAAAGTTTTAAAGGATAACTTCTGTGATAGTTCTGTGCAACAAACCATCTGGTGTGTTGAGTTAATTGGCTAAAATATCTCCAACATGATGAAAAGAACCATAGAAGTTGCATCAAAACCAAAAATAGAAGCAAAGAAACTCTTTCTGGCATTTAAATCTAATTAAAGATCAATAATAACACCGTTAGTTTATTCAGTAATTGAAGTTTTTTGACTAAAGTATTAACAAGCTTCTGAAAACAAGAAAAAACAACCAAAGTAGCTCATATTTAAAAGATGCGATGGCCGGAGTGGAGGCAACCCTCATGGAATAATTTGTAAACCCTCCAAAGTCAGAATAACACGCGATTTTTCTGTTCTTCCCTATCTGCCGAACCATATGTCCGCATGAAATTTTGTGCCAATCCAGCTGACAGATGTTGAGATATTTGGGATAATTGAAAAACTGACCTGCTGGCACGAGATGAGAAGTCGGGAGATCAGCAGAGTCATAAGGATTCATCCTCTATGGACCTTTTTAGACAGAATTTTCAACACAAACCATCCAAAATTTGTCAAAATTTTTTCTGTCCAGACCAAAGTGGTGCAACAACAGACCAACCAGCATCTCCTTAATCACTTGTGTGACTTAGAAAACATGATAGAGGGACAGTGAGTGCACAATTTTGTGATGCTTTGCATTCGGTGGCAGCTTTGCTACATGTTTTTGTGGTTCTTGCTTGTCTCCATCAGAATCATATATCATTCTGATAGAGATCATATAGTTAAAAATAAGTTGGGAATAAGGCAATATATGAGCGAAGAGTTCTGCCACAGTTCATTGGAAAAAGCTGATAACTTGCAAAGGACTCAAAGCATAAACTCTTTGAAGGAGGAGCGCAGATAAAAGGTGGATCGGTGTTGAGCAGACACATGTGATGAAGTAATGAGATAATGAGCAAAAATCTGCAGTGTTTCAGAGGAAAAAACAGAAGGAGCACATGCATTTATTTCCACAGTGAGATCAAAAATGAAGTACTATACAGTTAGTTTGCTGTGAGCAGAAATAAATGAAGGAGACACAAGGTAAGACAACACAGGTTGGGAACATGTGGGAGGAAGATCACACAGACCCGACAGGAAGTAACATGAACCCAGAATAGATGTGACGAGACTTATGTGATCCAGGTCAGGAGAGAGTCGAGCTGTCTTACTGACAAACTGAATAAAAAGAAATCAGATTAAAATATACAAGACTGGCAATCAACTCTGCACTTAAACCATATTTATGAGGACAGCCTTTGATTTTTTTTTTGATGATGATCACTGAAATTTAAGGCTTTTTAAAAAGGGGGAAGGTGTCAAGTCGACTTCAACTGAGTTCCAGAGTCTCTCTTTGATTGACTTTTTAGATCTACAAAAATCACCGACCTGTTTCTTTGCACATTAGAAGGATTTGGGATGAATTAACTGTCCATCTTCACTGAGTGCAGAGATGAGTTAAATGAGGATTTCATGGGCTGCAGTTGCAGGATTTTTCTTGCTTGCATGGAAAAATATAAATATGGAATGAAATTATTCATGCTGATACATCACTATATGTCATATTAACTTGCAGGTGTCATCTTAAATTCCATAACCTAAGAATGTAATGAGTGTTAAAAGACACTGATCAACCATGTTGTTAATTATGTATTTTACATCGATGTCCCACCTGAAATCCAAGTGGCTGTTAAAAGCTTGCAGTTTTCACACAAGCAGAGAAAAAATGGTTGTAATTAGCTCGAGAACTTGCCAGCACTTGAATCCATTTTCTCTGAATTAATTTTTGTGAAATCAAGGTCAGAACAACAAACTGTTCACAACCTGCAGAAACTGATCTTTTATACTCAAAATATGACCGTTTACCAAAATTGAAATAAACACCAGTTGGCATGCTGTGTGAAAACGAGGAGCAGCAGGAAAGAATTGGCATGCAAAACACAAGCCCTTTTTTTCATGCAGCTCACGTAGCCGGCCGTAAAAACCTGCCTGAAACGGCTCAGTGTTAGCTCAGATGCACGTCTCTGTTAGCAAACGAGACGACGGGTAACGGTGAACCCACACGGGACAGGCGGGAGCCCCTGCTTGCATTCAACAGGGGTTTGTATTGTTACAAAGGAAAAAAAACCCTGGAAAACAGAGAGGAGAGGGGAAGGTGAGCAGAGAGGATCAGCAGGGGAGTCAGATGATAAAAACCAACTGAGAGTGCAGACAGCAGGGGAATCAGATGATAAAAGAAAAAACCTGTTGAGAACAAACACAGCGAGGGGGGGGGATCAGATAACACTGAGGCCAAAGTCTGCGAGAAACAAGGGATCACATCGTGCAAACACAGTCAACATGAGCCTCACACACTCACTCACACACTCACACACACACACACACCGCGGTGGTCTGAGGACACACACCTCACACTGAGGAGCCAGCTGGCTGTTTAATGGTCAAATCAGGCAGGTGACAGATTTTAAAAACCGAGCAAACCTGAGATACTCAACCATCTGTTTAATGGCCACAATGAAGACTTTTTCCATTCTGTCGTCTGAAGCCCGGAGCTTCCCCCCTTTCTCCTCCTGAAAGCCCTCCAGTTCGGTCAAAAGCTGCCTGTTAGATGGATGGCACAGTGTCTCTTTTTTTGTTACGTGGCTTTTGTTCGCACTTACATTGTTGGAAAAACCATCTCGAGCTTTACCTCCTGTGTGAAAGCAGAATCAAACCGTTTCTGTTTTTGTTAAGGGAAGATAACTTGTTGCAGGTCTCAAAGGTTTGATAAAAATCTCTTTCTACAATAGAAAAGGAGGGAAAATCAATTTGTTTCATTCATTTCAAGGAGAAATGTGCCTTACCTCATAGCTGACTGAGCTTCGCTTTCACAGAAATGTCTGTAAAATGGTGCTGCAGCCGAAAGACTTAAGACTTTTTGCTGCCATTAAGACTCGAGTATCGACTTTTATAATTCACAGGAATTTATTGTTTAGATTTCTGTGTCTCAGCAAGACGACTTTGCTTTGCACCTTTTAAAGAGCGAGGACATGATTCTCTGAGGAACAGAGGAGCATTAGTGACATGTTTCCTAAATGAAAGAGTTTAATGATCCGGCAGCGGCATTCACGGAGCACGAGTGTGACAGGTGGATCAAAGACTCCGGTCTTAGTGGACCGTTGAGGTCAAGAGGGAGCAGATCCTGAGGGGGGGAGCTCCGATTTACAAAGTGCCGGTTAAGGTCATGGGCTCTGACAGAAGAGATAACATCGCAGATACAAGTAGGCAAAATAAATCTCCTTCACAGAGCATCAGGGTGCATCCTGAGAGGACGGCTGGAGGAACTGACGGTGGCAGAGGAGGTTCAGGCATCTGATCAGCATGTTTCTGTGCGGCAACCCTTCTTTTATATCACGTGATAACAGCTGTAAATTAGTACTGATGACTTCTGGGGGAACAGAGTTTACATCCACATTGTTCCTGGTGGGATCAGGAATTCAAGATGTTTTTCACAGAGCACATTTTGTCACGTCACAGCGCAAGAAGCACAGGTGATTAATTAGTTGAGTTACATTTACCTGCTTCAATTTCAGTGTGGTGGTATTGTGCATGCTGGCTCCCGTCACACTGTCATGGCTGACTTGGACACTTGAATAGGACAGAGCCCTTGTTAACTGTAACACCTTTGCTGTTCCTGCAACATCAGGTCAAACTGTGTGATGTGAAAAAGGGAGACTGCATAATTCTGCTGCAGACAGTTTAGGTCCAGTATTTACCCTCTGGGCGAGGAGTTCATGGTGTTTCAAAGGTAATACCCACGCAGTTTTGACTCATCATTCTTTTTGCAACTGTTGTTGAGTGAAGTTGGAAGTTGTTGCATCCCCTCAGTAATTTTTCACCTGCATGTTTTGTATACAACAAATCTTGATTGGATGCTGTTGGTTTGGTTAGTTTGGATGGAGACAACGGAAGACTAATGCCAGCAGGTTTCTCCAGAAAATATGTTCTAGCTGTTGTTGAGGTAAGTGTTTACATCTTTTACTCTCAATTTGTTTTACTCTGGTCAGCTCAAAGTTCAAAGTATCTTTATTGTCCCATACAGAAAATCAGATTTTCAGCCAGGAGTTTTACATAAACAGGGACCAAAAATATAAAACCACAGATCGACAACAAACAGCACACATTTACACTGTAGTCCAGAAGCAACATCTCTCATACAAGTGGGCAATATTAAGTAAAAATGTGCAATATGAGCCAAGAGTTTGTGCACGAGAGCAATTAGGGCAAAAAACATTGGTGCATTCAAGCAATCTGTATTATTATTTGATTAAAAAAAGTAAATAAATAAATGGTGCCAATCAGATGTCTGAGCTGGCTGGCAGGTAACCTCACCTGTCTCTGCGTCTGTCTCTCAGCTCTGACAAGCCCGTACAGCAGTTCTACCAGAAGAGGAAAAGTAATTGAATTCTCGGTTGTTTCTGTTTAATTAGAGGCACTTTCACTCAGCCAAATGAACCACAGTGAACGAGTGGAACTCAGAGTCCGAATGAACTGTTTAAACATTTATGTGATGCAGCACTTATTCAGCGATCGACTCGGAACAGCTCAATAAACATGCTGAATGGACTTTTGAAAAGGAGAGAGGACGGCAGCAGGGAGGGACAGTTTAATGTGTTAATACGACTTTAAATGAAGGGAAAGATGAGTGTCATCTGGATGATTGTGTAGCTGGAGCTTCTTCTTTTCATTCCACTGATATGTCACTCACAGTCGTTCCTGCAGTTTGGCAGTGAAACACCTTTTTCACTTCTGATATGAGAAAACCTAATATTCATCTGCAACAGTGTGAATATTTGAGAAAAACATCGGCTCAGGATTTGTTAGTTATTCAGTTTAATTCAGCGGGTAAATATTGATAAGAAACAGAATTGATTGAGTCAGTTTACTTCAGTGTCCTTCCTGATCTGTGTTTATGTGCTGTACGTTCATATGTTCATGTCTAACAGTGAAAATAAGAGCCTCTTTCATGCAAACACAGCAATGCACGTTTCATCACAGCCAATTACCTTTCTTTTCTGCATGCATAGTGACATATTGTTTCGATTTAGGTCAGGCTCATCAAAATCAGTACATTTCTGGACTGAAAGCAGGATCATCCATCTGTAGGAAGGAGGTCAGAGCAAAAGTGATCTGATAGTACAACATTTCAGCACATAAATGAGTAAATCAAAGCATTAAAGCGTCTCTAACAAGACTGATTTTGCTCCCTTACATGCAAACTGAGCTGGCGCCTCGTCTTTTTTTGCTCCATCCTCGTATTTATGTTGAATAGCAGATGGAGTGAGCCGGTGATCGATGCACTCTGACTGTACTTTATATTCACAGCAGCAGCTGCAGGCTGTTGGAGGCCTGCTGCCCGACCAGCCGGCCAGTTAGCCGAAACAGAAAAGACACTAGGAGTTTCTTTGAGAGCGGAGCAGAGATCAAGCTGCTGGAAGCCCGAAGAGAAATCAACGAGTCTCAAAGAGAAGTCAGCTCCTCTGTGTGCCACCCTGATGAAATGCATTTTGGGTAGAAAAGGGTTGGAGTAACAGGGTTTGCCTCTGGTAGGCTATAAATTAAAGACCCTTTTAAGCTGAACAGCACGGAGCAAAGCAGTGTCTAAAGTGCAAAAAAAAGATGCATTTTCGCCATGCAATCTCGAAATAGCTCATAGAGCACAAGAGCTCCTTATCACATGAAAAGCGTGACGGCTCCCTGCGGATTTGAACTCATGGTTCAGGGGCGAGATGGAGGCTCGGGAATACATCCACACTTAATTGGCTGAATCTGAAAACTTACCCTTGTCCTGACTCACGGACAAAAGCAGGATTTTATAACAGTGAGTCCCACGAAACAAACAAACAGGCTGTGATGCTCCATGGAGACTGTTTCAGTGTAATGCTGATGGATGAGTGCATGTGTGCGTGTGTGTGTGTGAGTATCTCACATTCATACCTCCATGTTTTTGACCTTCAAAAACTCTTCAGAGAGCCAGTCGCTCTGCCCTGAAGCCTTATCAATAACACATCAAAGGTAGAGGAGCAAGCTGGAGAGAGTGAGTGTGTGTGTCATAAAGTTCATAAGGTCAATTTCAATGCAATAATGTGTGTGAGCATCCTTGATACCTAAAGTTGATCTGAAAAACATTCCTGCAGGCATCAGACTTTAAGTGTCTGATACTGTCTTAACAAAAAAATGTGTATTTTTATTGCAGATAAAGGCTTTATTTAAAAAAAAACTTACACTTGAAATAAAATATGTTTAGAAAAAAGGGTGTTTGGAGGATAACCTGTGATTAAGATAATCTGGGTTTCCGTCGACTTCGACCTTTGATTGAAAAAATAATTCTATTATATGCTTTTCAAGGCTGCGATGCCAAACTTTTAGAAGAGTAAATTTCACATGGGTTAAATAATCACAATGAAAACACTCAGTAACAACACACAGCTCAGGAAATCAGTCATAAACAGCTGGTTATAATTCTCTGCACTGTGTAATTAGACGCAGTGCCTCGATAGAACTGAAATAAAAAAAAAGAGCAGCCCATTATACGTTGAAAACAAATGAATTGCTCTCAAATTATCTTTACGCCTTTGTGTCATCAATCCTGTGACAATCAATGATTAATCAAGTCCCCATTTGAAGAGATTACATCTAAGAATATGTAATATTAATCAGTGATTGATGGAAAAAAAAACACCCACCAGTCGCACACTTTAACGGCTCACGTAATTACCACTGCTGTCTGGATTTAATGAACTTCTCAAAGAATTAATGACTGAAAAAAAACCTCTCAGACACTTTCACAATAAAGCTCCTGTTTACTGGAGCCACACTTGTCTTTCATTTCTGCCAGACTTATTGTATTAAAAAAAACAGAGGACATTTTCTGGATATAGAGTCGGAAAGCCTCAGGTATGGACAGTTCTGCGTTGTTTAATCCTCACCTGACAGATGGTGTGAATCGCCTGCAGGCTGCCAGTCAGGTGATTAAGACGGCAGCAGGTTTTCCTCAGAGAGCCACTTCCTGGCTCTGCTGGTGGACTTCAGGTGAGATGCTCTTCATCTGATCTTACGGGGGAGAGAAATGAGGTTTTGTTAAGCTGACAGGTTTTTGTCCATATGCCTCTGCACGTCTTCATTGATGTCAGACTCTGAAAAATGAAAAATCTGTGCTTCTGGATGTCAGTATTGTGTGAGGAGAACATTTCAGATTTCAGATTAACTCTCACTGTCCCATCTTGTCTGGCACAAGGAAAATATAAATGCATATAAATGTATCAATCTACTATCTATGAACACTTAACCTTCATAAAAATGGTAAAAAAAATTTAAAAAACAAGATAAATATGGATAAATGTGAAACAGAAAATGTTCAGGGTTGAATGTCGCTACTAGATGAAAGATGGAAAGAGAAAGAGAGGTAAATGGGATGACATGCAACAGAAGGACCTGTAGGGAAAATTAAAAAGAAAATACTGACTGAAATACTGTTTTTTAGTCATATTGCTCATCAAAAATTTCTAAAACGAGTGAAGCCCATCATCAACCCTCAATACCTGCTGAACAAACAGCCAAATGTGGTAAATCGTGAGCTTTTAGCAAAGTTCAACAAAAAACCTAGGATGCTTTACACTAATACAGCCATACAGTTCAAGAAAGGTAACTAAAAGAGAGAAGATACTTTTGAGCTGCTTTTTTATTGCCAGTTTGCTTTCAAGTCAATTAGTTGCTGTTTTTCATTAATGAAACGAAAATGAAACTTAGCCAAGCAAACTTGGCACTTATGATTGTTGTGAAGAAAATATAGTCAACTTTCATCTTAATTTTCTCAAAAACCTGGGCAGTAAATTAACTCAAAATTTCATGTGGTCACTTTCAGGTTCACCTTGAAGAGGATTCATCAAACCCTCAAAGAAACATATCTATTAAAGTGCAAATATGAGGACATTATGATTGATATAATGTTGTTTGAGCTAACTTTATGTGTAATTTTCTAGTATGGAAGCAGTTTAGGACTTATTTTGTGATGGAATATTTGACAGACTTCCTGAATTGTGTAACATTATGTATATAATATGTTTGTTGTTCACCCTTCTAACTGCTCCAAGCAGCAAAACCGTAACAGGGCCAATAAATCAGCATTAAAATCCAAGTGGATTCTGGTTTCCACATATGATGGCTCACTGGATTGCAGTCATACAGTGCAGCAAAGACAAAAGGTATAAGATTATGCATTATTACTGCAGTTCCTAAGTCCCATAAACTTTAAAACATTAAAAAAGCAGATCTATTCCACTCAAAATTCAGAAGTGAACCAACTCCAAAAGTAATGAATGTGTATTTTTTTACAGAAAACCTCCTGTGTCTTGTTTGAGTTCATGGCAGCAGCAACACTGGATTCTACACAAAAACACGTAGTCAGAATGAGTAAAAGCTAATGTTTTGGCCCAACTTAGCTAGTTTTATCACTACAAACATGGTTGGAAAACATGGTGTCTCCTTTAAAACATCAAGCTGTGGTCACCAGAAACACAGGAGGAAATTCACCCATCATCTCCTCAAAAACAAACATGTTTGTTCACCACATAATGGCTATAAAATATCCTGATTACCTTGTTAAAACCGTCCACCTTGATGTCTCAAATACTGGTCCATCTGCTTGGCAGCCATCTCACGCCGCCGCCAACCTTTTGTGACAATGCGACCAGGCTGAAGAAGTAATGCCAAGGGGTCCTGATAAAGCTCCTGCATGTTATGAGTAAGTAGCAAAAACTGGCTGATGAATTTACACAACATCTCTCATTCAACAGCCTGAAGGTGTTTAATAATCCTGGATTTATGAAAGCAGGTCAGAGAAGAAAGGAGATCCAAACGGCATTAAAAGTGAGCTCAGTTTAACTTTTTTCTTCTGTTTTATCCTTGAAAACACTGTTGTTAGACAAACTGCAGACAGCAGCCTCACTAATCCTATTGTTTTCTCTTTCAGGGCATTTCAGGGTGTTTTTGTGATTTTTTTTGTTTTTGTGTTGTTTTTGTTGAGGAACAAAGCTGATCAGACTGCCAGCAGCTGCAGACGGTCGAGCTGTTGGTCGCTTCACTGCAGCTCGACTCTTCCAGGAATTAACATGCTTTGCTTCTGGATTACACAGCAACACACAGCAGCTTTGCTCTACTTACTCTTTCCTCTCAAAAGTCAACAGCAGAAGTAGAAAATAACAAAGCCGGAGAGGAAATAAGTCTCAGATATAATCCTATGAAACAGTAAATGCTCCATTATGTTTTCCGCTGTTGATGAAAAATGCAAACTGTTCAGCAAGTTAATTTTCTGTGGCACATAAACTGTTTGACGATTTATTGTTATGTATTGAACAGTCAGTCATGCATATAACATCCATATACTGCAGGAAGACTTTGTCCTTTCTGCTGATGCATTGATCATCTCTGCACAGTTTACTGGAACACTAATGCATTTCGCCTTGGCTGAAAAAATAAACTATTAACTACTTTATATTTAGAAGCTTTTTGGGAGGAATCAGCAGTATAAATATGTTCATGACGTCCAGGAAGCTGGAAGCTCTGAAAGGAGTTTTTTTCATTTTTGAATGCTGAGAGGAAAATTATTCAAGTCGTCAATCAACTCTGTAGATAATTGGAGTGTAAATGGATTCCGACGGCGCTTCACTATTTTTGTGCATTAACAGCCTCATTAAAAAGGACGGAGGAACATGGCTTTCATTAAACTTGAAAATAGCATTTCAATTCACCTCCTTCATTAAAAACTTTTTTTTTTTGAGAGGAACCCGAATCAACAGCTCAATTTTTCAGTGAGAAAATCAATCATGTAGTTCATAAATATAGTTGAATATGGATTCAGTCCGGCTGTTTTTGTGTGCGTGTGTGTGTGTGAGAGTGTGTGTGTGTGTGTGTGTGTGTGTGTTGTAATTCACTGTTTGTCCTCAGTATCGTTTCCACTGTGCTGAAGAACAGAGAAGAGAAAATGCATCCAAACAGTCTCCCACAATGTTGGCTGCCAACGCCGAGTGCAAGCCGGCAAGAAACAAAGTCAGAGAGAGACTGAGGGACGGATGGCTGGTCAGCCGGCACAGATCGGTGCAACATGAAATTACTCCAGAGGATTTGATTTCAATGCAGTTTAATTTCTCGCCAAAATCTTATTAGCTGCCACCGACTATTCTGAGCAAAAAATAACCACATGATATAACAGAGAGAAAAACTCGGAGAGCAGCTGGATAATGAGAAAGCTGTCTCTTTTTTTTGTGTAAAAGCAGCTGGATGACTGCAGGGGCCGCCTACAGCTGGGACTCAGGAGAATTAGTCTGTTGAGGACGCAGGAAATCACCACCACCAACAACAACAACCCGCTTGGATCCAGAGCTTTACGTTAACTTAAACCCAGCCAGATGAAAAAATATCCAGAAGAAGCCCACAAATGAAAAGTGCTGGCACTCAGGAAAGCTTTGCAGCCGATTCGCTGGAGATCAGGCAGGTTTTAATGTCCCAGAGGGGGAAATCTGGCTCACAGGGAGCAGGCTGGGAATAATCAAAGTAGGATCTAGCAATGAATATTAATGCATTGAATACAGAAAGATCATGAGTAAATATTATAGCAACAGAAACTTTCCTGTTGTTACTCATCAATAGAGAAAGTAGCCAGAAATATAAACCAATGACATGACTTCCTAAAACTTTACCCAAGTTTAGTGACTTTTGGGGGATCCAGTGTGGACAAAGCCAGAGGGTTACCTGCAGGAAGGTGCATGCAGAGAGCCACACCGTGAGCTCCAGAGATGTACAGTGAGGCACTGGGAAGGAACTGAGAAATAAAAAAAAAGGAAGGCAGATAAGACCGACTCTGGAGACATCGTCTACCAGATCAATATCTGCTGCTACCGGAACAAGCCATGGTTTGCAGGAAAAAACAGTGGCAACGTCGAATTCACAGCTCGGGTATCGACCGAGACTGGCATTAATTCTGAAGCTTTGAAGGATGAGGCTGGCATTATTAAATATTTTCAACAAATCCCCCCTCCCCCAAAAAAGACCAAAAAAACCCAACAGTGCTTTAGTCCGTCTCACTGGTTTATTAAATCCCTACAATGTCTGAAGGATTTAACCTAAAAACTGCTTTTTGTTCATCAAAACCAAATATTCAGAGAATTCTTCTACATGATTTAAATCCCTTTTAGCCTCATATTAGCTCACTTGCCACTCAACGCTTTCATGCTGTACATGATTTTTGTCTCTGCCCACTTTTTTTTTGCCGTCAAACAAACATAAACAGCTGTTTTTCTACCTGAAAACTCACCCAGGTGTGCTAACCAGGTAAAAATAGCAGTTATTTTATGTCCTGAAACTTTCATTCACAGTCCGGTTTGGCCACTGAGAAACTTTTTTTTTTTTTTAAAAAGGACAGAAAATATCACTAGTAATAAAAAAAACTTGATGTCATTGTACTTTCAATAACTTCATTGTCAAACTTTAAACGCTCCTCTTTAAATAATAAAAACTGCACCTTTATTTCCCAGTATGGAATATTATTCATGGATCATATATATTCATGAGTATGACGGTTCATTTCCATATTTGACTTTTTGTACCTTCAGTGAAGTTCAAATTAAAAGTGTACAGATGACGGAGACACACTATCGTAATGGAAATATTAGAGACAAATTAAACTTTAAAATTAGATGAATTCTCTCTATTTTCTTTGCTTTCTCTTTGATGGTCATTGAATTTGTTCCAGTAAGTGAAATGTCTGCACTTTTTTTTTGAAGTGTATCTGATTCAAATTGAACAGCTTCAGAAATGGAAATGTTCCTCCTCCTTTGTTGGAGCTGAGCCTCAGATCTCCGTTCACTTCACTCAGAAAGGAGCATAAAAAAAAAAGAGAAGAAAACGTGTGAATTATCTGAACCTGTGAAGCTGTGTTTGGTTTATCTCGCCTCACGCTAACATCCTCAGAAGTGAAAACGTCTCTTTCAAGATAAGAGAGGCGCGGAGCTCCTTAAGCTTTCACAAATACGTGGAGGATGTACACTCACTGTTTATCTCGGATCAGGCTGTCAGAAGTTGCCACAGAGTCCAGCAAATGGCTGAAATGTCATGTTGATCCAAAAGCTTATCTCTCACTGTGCATATTTCTTTCATTTCTCCTGCTACCAAAGGAAGAAAAGGTTTCTGAACTGAGTTTTTTTTTATATGAAGTTTATTTTTTGTTACAGGTAACTGACTTTTATGGATAAAGAACAAACTCGTTTGCTGTGTGAGAATTTTACGTCTTTTCCAGTAAATAACATGATAACATTTTGTTTATTATGATGCACTCAGAAAGAGGTAAATGGAGGAAGAGTCAGTGCAGTGAGACGCATACAGGTGTCGACAGGAAGGAGTTCACCTGCTTTTAAAAGGAGAAGTTCACCCAAAATAACCCGATTACTAACCCGGTTTCTACTCAACACCATAATCGATTTAGACTCTAGTGATCATAGATGGAAAGAATTCCATCCAATGCCAATACAATGTAAGCACATGGTGGACATGTACGGAAATGTAAAAAAACAACAGAGGAAAAACAAAACAAGCCTCCAAACTGATAGCGTGGTGTTAAGAAGACTCAGCAGTCCATTTTGACCTGAAACAGCGGCATTAACACCATGTTTTTAGCCTCAATATCCACTGTTGCCTCCTAAACAGCGAGCTACGTTCGTGTTAGCGCTAATTTCATGTCCCTCTCTCCTCCATGAAACTCCAGAAGGATCATGTGGATTAAAAATGTCGCAGGAGCCCCGATTGACGTAGTAAACTTTCAATTTTGAGCGAACTGTCCCTTTAAATCTGTGAGCACTTCCAATGTCAATAGAAACATGTTGAAACATATAGTTGTAATTGTATCTGCGTTCAGTAACCTTTAGTGTGATTGCTGATCAGGAGAAGTATGTAATTCATAAAGGCATCCATGAAGACTGAACATTAGCATAAAACCTGAAGCTAGAAAAGAACTAAAATATCTTTCGGGGGGATTTTCTGCCAAAAGCTTGACGACAGAACATTTGTTAAGAGGAAATATGAACCTGCTGGAGCCTTTGACAGCTGATTTTCCACTCAGTGACTCTCTAAAGCGCTGAATGACGGACTGAACCGACTGATTGACAGCTGGGTTAAGTGACTGCCTGTTCCCACAGTCGTTCATTATTTCATTTATCTGTCACTAACTATTAAAAAAAGGCGAGATCACAACAGAGGAGAGCTGACCTGTTTAGAAAGTTTATGGTGTTATTTTTTCAAGTTGTTGCAAAAGATTAAAAAACAAGCCAAGAAAATTTGTCAAAATTTGCAATGAAACAGCAGCAGAAACAACAGCAGCTGCAGTCTGTAATCAGTCGATAAAACACCCACTTGTTGCTCATTTATCACATTTATTCCTCGTTTTACAGTTTTTTCTTCTTCTTTTGGGATTACTTTCTTTTCTTTCCAGATTTACACATTATTTACATTTCTTTTTATTTGGTTGCTTTTCTGGCTCGAAGCTGACTTCACAGTTTGCTGTAAATAACAGTTTTTACAACCAGCTGACTGTTTGAATGATTTTTTCGGGGGGTTTTCATCCAGCTGAGGATCCCTGAGGAGTGTTGTGAAGCGTGATATTAGACCCCGAGGTTCACGGCGGGAGACCTCGGCGTTATAACAACCTCTGTGCATCTCTGACGGCCAGCTGTGACTGACAGCTGCTCTCATCTGGAACAAAACGCCGCTAAAGGAGTGAAACCGCCTCAGCAGTGTGACACGACAAAGAAGAGGCAGCAGACTAAAGCTGTTATTAGTGTAGAAGGACTGTCAACAGATTATTGAACGCTTCGACAACACGGTGGGATTTGGACGAGATCCAGCAGTGAGTCTGCTAACAGGACAGAGGATTGACCACAGATTAGTTCGTTTCTTTCAAGGTTTAGACAGAAAATCTGGAAAAATCTGAACTGACAGCATCAACACAGAGGTTTATAGAAACAGTTATGTCAACGACTATGTACTACAAGATGTTTACCGTATTTTAATACCTAGTGAAATGTTTGACACTTTACATTATAAACATTATTTTCTTGTAATTTAAATGTCTAATTTATAAAACAAATACAACAAGTTGAGCCCTCTGGTTTTTCTGGGGACGATAAGAGTTCAGTGTGTTTTCTTTAAGTTCGGCAAAGATAAATGACGTCTCAGTGGATCTTTCATTGACTCTGGATGGAGTGATAGCATTAATATTATAGAGCAAATAGCTGTTAATGTTCACTGACTTGCAGACAGAAGGAAATTCTAGCTTTTAGGCAAAATGTGACAGATAACTGTAAGCAGATATAATGAAATCTGACTTAAATACACCTAAACATTGCTTGTAGAAATTAAAATAATAAAGTGTATATTCAGAGTTATGAAAAGCAGTTCAGGTGCAACACAAATAAAACTGCTGCTGTAGTTTGTGGCCCTTTCAGTGCATTAAATTCTCTGTTTAACAAGGACGTGACCAAATTAGCATATTTCTCGTCAGAATTTGAATTGGTAAGTTAACAACAATTGAGACAAAGGCTCTTCTGCATAAAAAATGTACAAGAGTCCCTCCAACTTTTCAGGGTTTTTTTTTTTTTTTTTTAAATGGTACAAAAAAAAGTATCCACATTAAATTCACGGTCAGGCAGCTCTTCTACAACTTTTAGCAGTGAGCCAGCGAGCAAACTGTATTTCTATGGAACCTTTCAAAAGGCCTGAATCCGTCCCGCTGAGCGCCGAGGATGTCAGCAGCAGGAAGTCCAGAGGACAGGCCTTCAGCAAACCGACTGAAGAGTTCAGAGCTGCAGCCGATTCTCCACCAAAGACCAGAGAGGCAGCGTTTCAATGCTCGCTTCTCCACAGAAAGAATGAGTGTGCAGGCACAAGAGTATCAGGTCAAAGAGATGTAAGTTTTTCATTATATTTATTTCAAAGCTCATGTGAACTTCCTTCGTTTCTCCTTTTTATGACATGTCTGCCATTAAAATATGGTCACTGATATCTGGGAAAGTGGTGGAAAAAGTCTAATGAGGCAAAATATTAAGTAACAGACAGTTAAATCATGTGTGTGTCAGGCTGGCATTCAGCCTATCAGATACTATCACTGTTTAACAAAGGTAGATTCAGCTGTGCATGACCAGCTAAAGCAGAAAATCATATTTCAGCTTCTGCAGCCACAATAAACTACAAGATTTGTTGCTGTGAGTAACATTTACATCCCTTGACTCCACAAAGTTCAGACCAAACTAAGCAAAAAAAAAAAAAAATCACAAAAAATCTCATTTACAAACAACTTCAAATCATCCTTAACATCCACAGAAGAGGTTCAGTGCCTCTTTCCTGATTCAACATGACATAACTAGAAGGTCACACGTTTTTTTTTGTGCTTGTGGATGTTTTTTTTTTTTCTTCACTCTGAGATCCAATATGTTGCCAAGTGCCATTGAAACCTTCAGCGAAGTGAAAAGACTGTCAGCAGACTCCTTGAGGAGATCCTGTGAGAAGATTCAGGGACAGTCTGAGCGAGATTGATGAGTCTGACATCTGCGGAGATAAAACCACAGATGAGATCCTGAACCTGCCATCTGAGCTGTGTAACATGACTCTTGCTCTGCTGCAGGGATTCATCTGCTGCAGGACTTCTCCCCTGTGTTGTGCGTTTGCCTTGGAAAAGCCATAAATCCTTCATTAAGTGTGGCATGTTTACATTTCTTGAGGGGAAAGAGGGGTTTATTAAGTTGCAGTATAATATTTATAATGTTTAAATGCTCTCCGGTTTATTAAATTTCAATTTAAACCTGACAGTAATTTTTGCCTCTTGGTGAAAAACTTTTAATGGGCTTTCTCTCACGAGGAGTGTACTGGCGGCGCTGATTGCTTTGTAATTTGTAAACTGAAGTAATTTCCATTATATTAAATTCTGTTAATGAATATGTCACACAGAGCGGAGAGTGGAGTTCACATTAAACCCTGAACCAGACATGTCAGAGTCACATGGAGCAGAAAAAAAGAGGTTAGCAGGCCAAAGAAAAGCTGCGACTGAACTTCACAGCATCGCGGGAAAAACACGTTCTAACCCTGAAACTCGTCTCACAATCTGGATCAAAAAGTTTTGGTGGCAACTTGAGTAAAACTGATTGACTGATGAGTTCTGTTTTATCAAACTCAGCAACTTAAAAGCCACAAAAAGCCCATAAAGAGAAAGAACTTCAATTAAAAAAAGCACTTTTCTGCACAAAAAACAAGCACATTCCAGTTTATTTTCTAATTGCTTAATGAAATGTTTCTTCTCTTAACTGATTAATTGAAATCGATAACAAACACTATTCTCTGACAGAAGACTTCTACGTATTCAAAAGGTCTGTGATTTCCATCATGTAGGACGGAATAGAAAGATTTTTTTTTTTTTGGAATGAGCCATAAAATGTGTAAAATCACATCAATTTCCAAAACAAGGAAAGAATTCATAAACAACAGGGTTTTTCCTCCCATCACAGCATTTTCTTTCACATGCAGCTCCTGAGCTGCATTAACAGAAAATAACATTGCTGCCATATTTTGGTGTCACACATGCACACACACACACACATCAGACATGTCTGAGATGCCTTATGAGAGACAGGGGAAGCATAATAATAAGAGCCCATCACTTTTAAAAAAACACAGTGATGGATGCAAAACACAAGTTTGCTGAAGACAAAGTGGATGTTTGCAGTCACTTATTAGCAAAAAAAAGGTAGCACGTTAACGTGAGAGCCGCCTCCATCAGACCTGCTTTCCTACAGATGAAGCTTTTCATTCCAAAAAATGTGACATTGTTGTGCTGAACAAACGCCTGAACATCTCTGACGAGCGGCTCCTCACATCTGGAACGAACTGATGAAAAAAATAGAGAACCTGCCTCGTTGCAAAGAGGGTCAGCAGGCTAAAGCTGCTATTAGTGAAGAAGGACTCTAATAAGATTATTGATTGCTTTGACCCCATTGGAGGAGATTCTGTGTGTAGATGTGAGTCATTGATTTACCTTTTTCTTTCATCACTGACAGAAGCCACCTCCCCAGAAAAAGATTAGTTCCTTCACAACAAGACATTTAACCACAAAACCATTCTGTGTTTCATTCCCCTGAATGGTTCAGATTCTCTGTCGACTGGATCTCAGTTCCTTTAATTACAAAAACAGATGACACAAAGTGTTTTTACAGTCTGAAACACACTTCTCAAGACCTCTGAATGTGCTAAAATGTAAAAAAAATCTAAGAAGCGTCTGTTTAAAACTAAAGAAGACGAGTAAAATCTAACTCATCTGAGGGTTTTTGTGTTGCAGGTTGGAGTCATTTTGTAAAACACTGCAGTGCTGCTCTGGTTTCAAGACCAAAACCTAAAACAAAGAAACTGCTTATATACATTTGGACAATTATTAATATCTAATAACCTTCACACTCCTCGGTATTAACATAATTTCCTGCTCTTCACTAACTCTTAATGCATTTAGCTTTGCCTAAGGCTACACTCACATTTTCTTTTTCACATATGTAATTTCCTCTTCCTGTCTCACTGTTCCTATGCTGTTGTCATCCTGTCTGTCTCTCCACATCTGTCTCTCCAGCCTCTCACTCCTCCTCTGTCTGTCTCTCTGTCAATATCGGTCATTTTCTCTCTGCAGGTCTTCTTCCTGTCACAGCTGACACTTGTTTTCCCTTCACCAATCTCCTGCTGACAGCATCCAGGCGAATCTGAACAAACTATTTTCTACCCTTATAAACATCTATTACTGACCGCCGAGGGAGAGGAGGAGAGAGAGGAGAGGAGGAGAGGAGGACAGGAGGAGAGAGAGGAGAGAGAGGAGAGAGAGAGGAAGACTCTGCTGAGCGTAGCTGCATTTACCAGCAGACCTCGTGAGAGCGCTGACCTCAATTCGACGGCAGGTGACGGCGTGCAGCAGTCTACCTCTAAGCCTTAACTGTATCTAACAGCAGCTCACTGCAGGAGAACAGACGATGCACTGGTGCAACAAATGTCTAATCAGCATTACCGACTGACTGTTTGCCTGTTTGGTGCTGAGCAGGCAGCACACAGCTGGCCAGTTAAAGCTTGTTACCTTCAAGCAGGTTACTGAAAGCTAAATTTGCAGGCTGAACAACCAAAATCGATGAGCTAAAAGATGCTGGAAGCCTTTTTAGAGCTGCAGAGAAGCTGTTTTTGCTTCAACTGACTCTTTTAACAGTAAATATATTTTTTTCTTTAAATTTAAAAAGCCCTGCACGCTCTGACAAGTGCTTTTAATCACAGTACTTTGACCAGGCTCAACCTCTAGTTGGGTTGAAGTGGTAAAATTTAGGGAAAATCATGGAAAGTCACTCAGTTAAAATGTAATTTGACCTGTTCTCATGGTGCAACGGAGCTAACAAAAGTGTGAGGGAAATATCAATTGTGCAGAGTCTATCCAAAGCAAATGTTGATACTATGTCCAATTCACTCAATCATCACTCCGTAACAGACACCTAATGGATATATCTACTGTTGGTGATGTGTTTAAATTTTGATCACCAATCAGTCAAATTCCAAGGATTGCATTGTGGGATTGTGAGTAGTAAGTAATGTGCAATTCACTGACACCTCTCTTTTTTATTTTTTTGTTCTGTTGTGGGGATAAAATAATGTACCACAGAGTAAAAAACTTCACACTCAGAGTTTAGACACTCGAAACAAGAGAAAGCATGACATTGTTTTCTAAGTGAGATCTTTTGTGCTTATTGCAGGATTATTCATGTTAAACTGCGGATATGTATGGCTTTTAATTGTGATTAGTGGTAGAAGCAGTGATTTAAAGATTAATGACAGTCATGACCATAAGTGACAGATTTAATAGATTACAGTAAACTTAACGTTTTGTAGCAGTAGATAAAAAACATCTCTCCTGAACTCTGCTGCAGGATTCACTTTTATGTTCCCTGTCAAAGTGTCACATCAGGTCAAACATTAGTGCTGTCAAAAGGTCAGATTCAATTTAAACTGACACCAATGCTCTGAATGACAGAGACGAACCTGAATGCCACATTTCCCATCAGCACTTTACTGCAAAAGGTCAAACAATCATGTGACAACTCAGCATTTCTCAGAGCTCAGGCTCGTCTCACTGTCAAAATGTGGCCAATAAGCTGTTGTTTCAGCGTCAAAGTGTTTCACCTGCACAGCTGAGATTCAAAACAAAGCTGAAAATGAGGCAGAAAGGCTTCACACGGCTGTAATGATCTTCTCAGTAAGCGAACACACGCTTGTTTAGTCCGAAGGCTGTTTGCATTGTTGTGTACAGGAGACAAACTGCTGAGTGCTGAATTAATAGAGATGCTAATGACTCTACTGAATCAGAGCCAAGCTGTTTGGGCTTCAGTGGCTGCAGGTTCAAAAGGTGCTGATGGATTATTTCTCCTTTAGGGCCACAAAGGCAAATAAATGTAATCTGAGATGAGAGGAGAGAGGCGATAGATTTTTGATTAGATGTAGAGATTCACATGACCATAAATGTGTGTTTCTGCTCTGTTTTAGATCTTCTCTCTCCGTCTCTGAAGGTGCAACCTGCAAACACATTTTAATTCTCCTCAAAGGTGTTTAATAGCAGCCTGGATTCAGCAGGTCATTTATTCAGCCAAGACTAATGAGCTGCTTAAAATTCCCTTTCTGTCAGCAACGAATTAATTACTGCCCTGACCTGACCGCAGAAAAAAAAAAAAAACCTTCTCCAACTACATCAACAGCTTTCTTATGAAATGAATATATATGAACTGAAAACTGACAGTTATGTTGACTTTCAGCACTTTATAGTCTTAATTTAGATTAAATTAATGCTGCTATGGAGATAAGAAACTAAACAGGGAGATGGTGAAATAAACTTTAGCCTCTTATGAACTCACAGCTTGTTGGAAATGAGAATTGTGCCAAGTTTAGTTAAACAGAAAACAACTTATTGGACTTTTCAGTTTGTATGAGTTTGAATTTATAATTTCTACATGTAGTTCTGAGAGTTTAGTATCTTATTTTAATAAGTCTTCTGTGCAGTGTGTTTCCTGTATGACCTGCAAGTTAAAAAACAGTCTGTTTTTTCTTATAAATTCAGCTGCTCGTGGTTGGCTCTGTGTTTTAGCAGCATGCACTCGCTTCTGTGACTTTCAGGCTTCCTTTTAAAGCGTGTTTGAATAACTTAACCTGATTTACAGTTATTTTTTAAAGGACGAGCTGTAATTTTACAGGAAATGATGTGCAGGACTTTTTTTTTCGGCCAGGAACAGCAGTGTGAGATTGCCAGGCAACCAGCAGAGACCACGGAAGGTCACCACACCAAGAAATAGTCCCGAACAAAACACT
>JAQNCA010000004.1:20834534-20849622 GCA_029783725.1 Acanthurus tractus | reverse complement strand
GATTTCAAATGGAGGTTCAGTTCCTCCAAGCGTCCACAAAAAAAAAAAAAAAAAAAAAAGGAGAAAAAGCAAAAACAAGCATTCAGCCTTGAAGCCCTGAGCTCTGGACGCTGTGTTTCTCCTGGTGTTATTTTAATGCAGTGAATACATTTACTGCAGACAGTGTTGCAGTGGAAGTGCGGCGACAAATCCCTGAGCTGTTTCTTGACACTTTATGCAAATCTGCTCTATTATTTGCTTCCATTCGCCCTTGATGGAGACAGCTGCAGCCTCAGGCAAGTTGGAGGAAAAAAATTTTGGGATTAATACCTGCCACACACACATGCACAAAAACACACACACACACACACACACACACACACTAACTCTGACTCTCATTGCTGATCTGTGTCACTGCCACAGACAGCAAACATCAAAAACAAAGCACTTTGTTTGTGTGCGTGTGTGTGTCAGTTTCTGTTGGGTTTCAAAATACAACCGGAAATCTATTGTTGTTAAAAAAAAAGGTTTTTCATTTTTTCCACCAGGTTATTCATGTTTTTTTGTTCACAACACGGCAAATTTCCCTCACAAATGTAAGGACGATGCCGTTTGTTAATGAAACATCCATATTTCAGAATACTGAAAGGGTTCGACTCGACCTGCTCTGCATGAGAAAAAGTTTGTTTTGTTTGGTTTCAGGAAGCAAATTTCATTTAAAATCAGCTTCTTTGTTTATGTGTGTGTGTGTGTTTTTGTTTTAATGTTTAGCCTGTGTGTGTGTGTTTGCGTGTGTGTGTGGTTGGGGTGGGGGGTGGTCTGGCCACTTATCGATCAATCTACGGCGAGAGAAATGTCACAGCGTCTCTGCGGATCAGCAGATTGGCCTTTTCTGGATAAATCTCATTAACTTGATAACATTGCCATTTTGCTGTCAGTCATCAAACCAAAATGTCAAGAGACGACCCGGCACCTTCGCTTACGAGCGATGAGGGGATTCAAAAACATTTAGGAGGCAGAAACTTCTTGTTAAACATCGTTAACTCGGGTCGACACTGAGCTCCTCACATGTAAGATTCACTTTAAAAGTACCAAAGTTGTTTGAACGGGACCTTAAAAAAACAGCAGCTCTGCAGGTTTCTTATTAATACTGCGGTTAGAGGAGGATAATAACACATCTGTCCAACACAGGTGTCATTAAAATCACTCAATCTGCCCCACAGGACCAAATCCCAGCTAACCGCAGGCGTCAGACGATCAATCAGCTTTCGAAAAAGGTATCATTTCACTCCAAAGAGTAGATCTCTTATTTCAGATGTTCAAATAAGACAAGTCATCTGCTCGGTGATGCTCAGCTTCAGATACATCAGACGATGATCATGTGAGTTCAGTCTCAGCTGATCCCTGACCTGTTTGAGCACCAGAAACCAAATTATTACATAAAAAAACATGATATACTGTAGGAGTGTTACAACTTTCCCTAATAAGTGCAAGTTTGTGGTCTTGAGCGGCAAAAATCATCTTCAATTATTTTTGTTTCTACAAATATTCTGAAAGCTAAATTCAGAAGTTGTGACATTCGCTGTATTTATGTTTCTTGTTTCCTGTTTTCCAACCCTTTTATGCTCTGTGATGCTGACATGCAAAAACCAGATTCAGCACCCTGCTTGTATGATTCCCATGTTATTGTCAGTCACCTTCCAGCTGTTTTCTCGCAGTTTAAATCACCTGAATTCCATTTCCTGCGAGAAAAAAAGAAAAAATCTATCCCCATGACTTCAACTCAGACGCAGAGATGGATGGATATCACCTGAGAGCACATCAGCTAATACATCAACATTTTGGGTTTTTTCTGCTGGAGGGGAACTGTAAAGGGAGAAAACCCGATAAGGAAAAGAGTTGGGTGTGAAATATATTTTGACAGGATGAGTTTTCATTCTGACCGATTCCTCAGTTCTGCTTTTTTAAAGGTTTTTTTTTTTCAAAAGTATGAATTCAGAGTAGCTCTCTGAGAGACTGAGCAGCTTCTCCAGCAGATTTTATCCTGCAGGTTAGCTGGTTCTCCTCCCTGTTGTGACCGGCTTAAACCGCCAACCGGAGAGAGATTTTTATTTTAGCTACCTGCAGCTCTTGTCACTGAAGTCAATCTTAATGGAGATCTGTGTGGAAGCCTGCAGTAACGGCTGCAGCTTGAAGTCATGTGGAGACAAAAGCCTGCAAAGATCCGTGACATCCAAAGGCAGGTTGTTTGGTTCTTACTTAAACGAACCAGCTTCGACTTAAGTCCAGAAGCTCACCGGATTTGACATGTTGTCAAACATGACACCACATGGAGGCAAGTGGTGAAAAAACACCTCGTCCTCAGGAGACTAAACTCACTAAAATGAATGAGTGAGATGGAGGAAAATATGCCGTCCTTGCCGTCCTTGGTTGGTTTTTGATCACAGCAAAATGATATGAAGAAGAACGTTCTTCAGTGGTCTGTCTCAATCAGTAGAAAAGCTTTTATAAAACTGAATGGTGCATCAAAGAAAATCTGACAGTTTCTTCCAGAACATCACATGTTCACCTCTCAGTTTGCTCAGTTTTACATAAGAGAACAGCATCATGTGTTTTTCTGTCAGTGAAGGGATCATCACAGATAATCACAGCAGCTCCACTGGGATGAACTGGAAACTGATTTGAACATTTTTCCAAAAGTTACATGGAAAAAGTGTTTTTGAATGCAAAAAGTTGACCTCAGAACATCAATGCATCGATTTATCATATATACAAAAACTGCAAAACCTTGCAGCCTAAAGCTGTCATCAAAAATAAAAGGTTTTTGAAACTGCAGTCTGGCAACTGAAACCTTAAAGCACATTGAATTCTTACTTTGTCTTCAAGCCAGAGTCTGATTTTCATAAAACTTTTCCAGGGCCAAAATATTTTTAAGGCTGTGATGTTGTTTTGTCATCTATATCATCAACTATACTTCATAGCACAAACAATCACCGGACTATCTAAAATACCTTTAGTTTGTTACATTTGTTATTGATTTTAAACATTAAACCACAAAAATCAACTTTAGCAGCACAAATGTATCCCATAAATTCCCCCTGTAATGAATGGGAGGCAGATATTTTCCACAATCAGGCCTTTAAGTTACTGAGGTCACTGTTACCTCACAACAATCCATTTCAATTCTCACTTTTTTTGGCCAATTTTTTGCATCAAAGCCAGTTTTTCTTTTTTTATTTGCAATCCTGCACCTCCATCAACTGACCCACTAAATGAACCCTGATGTGGTGGAAGCTCACTGATTAAACTATTAACGCTCTCCAAGAAAAAGACACTCAGGGTGAAGTGTTTTGTAGACGTGCAAACATGAAGCTCCTGCATGTCGACGCACTCAGCCCTCCGGTCTAACAACAGTGAGTCTGGTTTCGAAAAACAGAGAGGATTTCTGGTGTTGACGACATAAATGACTGTGACGAATGTAATAAACATGCAGCAGGAGTCAGAGAGGAAACCTATTAGCCTCTACGTGAGAATGTGTTTTCGTTGACATGACCATGGAAGATGCAATAAAGAGCAGACTTAAAGATACAGAGGAGGTCATGTCTGCATTAACGTGTGAACACACTCGAACATGCAGGAAGAAGTTTTCAATGTAGAAACTGTGTGTCGCATGTGAGAAACTTTTCTGTCCATCATGTAGAATTATACTGAGTGCTACCTTATTTAAAGACCCCCCCATGTCAATTACACGCACTTATTTCGTGGACAAAGTTTCAAAGCTCAGACCTTCATCATATAGACGTTAACTTGAGTGTGCGAAGGTTGTGGATCCTCCAATGTGAGAATTTCATTTTTAGTTTCATCATAAATTCAATATCCTCACCAACAATAAAGATGTAACCTCAGGCTTTCGGGAAACAATAACAGGCATTTTTCTGAGATTTCATGCACCTAACAAATAATAAATGACAAAATAATCAACATATTGATTGATTTTTTTCAGGTTTTAGCCTGTTATCAGCTCTTCATGGATCCTGCCTCATGTGGTTTATAATCACTTCATGTTAACAAATTCAAACAAGAAATGAAACCTCATTCCCAAAATGCTTAACTTGAAAATTGTTGCGATTGTGCTCAAGATAAAAATCAAATTGCAGTTTTAGTTCTGGTTTCTGGTTTTTTATTGTCCTGACCGAGTGGACGGCAGCTCAGCCCGTCTTTATCATTTCCCCAAAGCAGCCGGCGACCGAGCAGATATTAGCTCGGCCTTATCAGCAGGAGCCACAAAGGGCTGAAGGGTGAAGTGGTTTGGATGCTGAACGGGGAGCCAAACTAATGACGGTCCCTGCTGCCGGAGCCTGACACCGGGCCCGAGGCGCCGCAGGGACGGCCTCTCCGCAGAGGAATCAGTAATTTCAATGTTAATGGGAGAGTCTTCTTGTTCTGTAAAAGCTGAGTTCACACAGTTTTAACTTTCAAATTCTGGCTGATTATCATTCAGAGAGCGAGCACAAAGGTCAGTGTTCGAGTCCTCAGACTGGTGACAATAATTTGATGTAAAGCTGCTTCATTTGGTCTGAAGTTCAGGATTTAAACTCTTTACTTTCAGACTATATGAACCACAGTCATCTAAAAAAATACATTCATGTATTATTGAGAGATTTCCCTCCTGCTTGGATTCTGGTGTGAAATCTCTGAAGCTAAACCTAATTCAGAAAAACAGACAAAAATTTGCTTATTTTTGCTACTTAATGTAGAATTTGGTGCTTTTTTAGGTACTTTTTTACAATTAATCTAAATTGAATCTTTCTCTTTACGGACAAAAAATGCAAAGTAACAATGCCACTTTCACCTCTGGCATTTGCGATTAATTAAATTATGATGTTTAACTCATTTAAAACAAGGAAATGGACAATGGATGTAATGTTTCAGGCAGCTTTAGGATGTTAGATTTCGGAGGTAGTTGAATGAAGTCGATTTAAAGTGTAATAAATCGCCTGTGTGTTAACATTCACTGTTTGATTAAAGGTGCAGAAAATGCCCTTGACATACCTAAGCTGAATTTATCTTTGGCTGTGACTTTATTTAGGTTAAAGTCATTAAAAAAACATTGTTTAATTGATAAATCTGTATAGTTTCAGAGGAGCAGATGTGTTGACCTCGTCTCTCAGGTGTAACTCTGAAACTGGAGCAATTTAAAGTAGGACAGTCCTAAAAAAGGAGCATGCTGGCTCAGCAACACCGTTCCTGGATAAATTACGGTGCAATGTTGTGAGACCAGAAGAGCCTCGAGTTAACGAGAGGAAACTCTACTTTGCTTTTTTACCATCAGTGATCAGAAATCTGAAATTATTTTGTGGGAACAAGATATTATGTTCTGCAGACAAAATGTTATTTCAAGCAAACAAATAATCTAAACTTACATGAACTGTTTTTAATGTCTCTCAATGGCAGAAAATCTCTTTTTTGCTAAAAGCCCCAAAATGTCCACAAGGTGGTCGCTAACTTTGTCTGGCTGCAAGCAGGTAGAGTACAGTGGGTTTTTAGAGCTTTTCTTGATTGATAAAAACAGTGATTATTTACCAACAAAGTTCAGTTGAAAACTAAAAAACCAAAACAAACATCTGGAAGAGTCTAAAGTAAAAGTGTGCAAATATCAGCACCCTGGACAGCGACATCAGATTTGTGTGAGTGTTTTTCCACCACGAGAGAAAGAAGCTTCACACTGCAGGTTGATTCATTAATCATCAGTATTTATCACAACTAAACATCCCAGCTATAGCTTATATTTGAGGTCTTTTAGTTCATTGTAGCCTTTTTAACATGTATTATCATCTTGTTACAGTGGACTCAAGCTTATCCAAAGCTAAATAACAAATGCTGAATAACAAAAATCCAAAAATAATCTACACTGAGTTTCTTCTCTTTCAAAAACTAACGAACAAGATCGACTGTTTTTGGAAGCTTTTTTCACACTTAAAACATCTATTATCATGCAACCATTATTTATGAATGCAAAGACATCATCTATAATGGAAATGATCATAACTCTCTGCATCATAACAAGCAGTTAGCAAGCTTAAAGAAACTTTGTCGAGTATAAATGTTGCCTACAAATATAAAAAAAAACAACAAATAAACCTTCTTGTTTTGTGTTTCTGAGGAAAACATCTTATCAAATGTTAATCTGCGTTTCTACAGGAGGATTCTTGACATGAAAAGCTTTCATGAGCTGCATTTTTTGAAGGGCAGATTTTTTTTTCCTGGGAATCTCGAGCATCTGAGCAATCAGATGTTAAATCAGCAGCCAGAAAACAGCAGGCAGGTATTTCCACAGCAGAATGAAAGGAAACCTTTGCCCTCTTCCAAATGCTTTGCATTTCTCTTCTTTCGCCAGAAAATCTCTGATCAAAGAACCTATTAGAAAGGTTTTACTCAGACCAGACATCAAAGTTTTGATCTGAATCAATCGTGACTTATTCAGCATTTGCATTGCAAAACTCTGCTTTGTGCTTTGCCTTAATGTCACTCTGATGGGAATCATCCTTTGAAATATGTCACATAATGTGGCCGTCTGTTACTGTAAAGTTTATGAAAACCAAAAGGTCACTCAGTTTGCTCACTGTGGCGGCTGTGTTAGCGTTTAAGACACAAACAGGTTAAAATCGTAGTAAGGAAGTAGTTAAGTTGTTGAGAAACCATACTGGTGTTTAGAAACCCTTATAAGATCACTACAGAGATGTTTTTTAAATCAAATGTTGTCTGTTTTTATAGATCTTTGTCCTAGAAACCCATTAAAATGTCCTCGGTTAAATTATTAGCAGTTTGAAGTCAATGCAAACACCTACACTTATACTTAATTTTCTTGTTTTACAGCTTTTTGCTGCTGAAAGGCCACCAGTCATCCACCTCTGGTCTGTTATTTTTTCTGTTTTAACACATTACCTGAACTCAGTCACCACATCTGCAACATCTGTACAGAGGCTAAATGTAACATGATACATTTACTCAAGTACATTTGCTCAAGAAGGCGACCATTCTTATTTTATGCCTTTTCTCTTCCTCTACTCCACTACATATGGAGGCTCATGTTACCACATTTCCCTTAACAGCCTTTTAACTTACCTAATAATTCTGACTTGGTGGCTCATCAGTTAAATAACTTTAAGATCTTCTCTTTTACGTCAGTTCTTACCTCAGTTTTTCCTTTTTATTCTGGCAGTGTCACTTCCTGGACCTTCACACTGAATTCTTTTGGCCCTTGTGGACACAAAATGCATCATTAAATATGAGAAAACAAAGAATACCACCTTTTGAATATTTCTTATGAGAGGTCTTTATTCCAGTTTGATAAAGCCGACAGTTTCTCTCCAAAGTTACATTCACAATCTTCCATTTACCTGACACACAGGTAAACCTCCAAATCCTCAGTTCATGACTTTATTCCTCAAAACCTGTTTGTTACACGATGATCACAACATAGTGATTTCTCCCTCTTGTGGTATCTTTAACACTCCAGGCGTATGTACTTAGTATTAACTATTTGTACAATATATTGTCATTAAATCCATTCATCCATCCACCCCCCCAACCCCTCCCACATCGACATGCACACACACTAAAACACTGTACAGATTTATTAATGGAGTTGAGTTCAAAGGCAGTTTGCCCGAACGTTTAATATCCACGAGTCGAGGAAAGACACAGCTTAGTACCACAGTTTGTTTCCTGTAAGTTTTATGTTCTGACTGCAGCGAGATGATTTGTTCTTAAAGCCAAATGACGAAGGTGGTGTGCAGGTTTTTTAATAACAGTGATAATCTCTCGTTATCATGTGTTCAGAGGACCAGAGTCCAGTATTTCAGGAATTTAGAGAAGGGGGAAAAAAGGGAGGAACGGAGAGATGAAAAGAGGTAGAAGGGGACAAAACATTTAAAATAAAGAGAAAGTAAAAGACAGAACAAAAAAAAGCAAATATATTCTGAGACAACATACAGTTCCAAGAGAAAAAAAAAAACCCTCCATATCCCCCCTTCTTCTCCTTGTTCTAGCTCAGTTTCTTCTCTTAGTGTCTAAATGTCTGAAGCCAAGCACAGCAGTTTGGTTTCACCTGTGGGGGTTCAGCGTGGTCTGAGCAGGTGATACAGTACAGTACAAACATGGTGAACTTTCACCTGCAGCCTCCAATACTGTTGCCTCCTCCGTAACAGAGGCCACCGGGGCTCCTTTGGTCTCAGTCAATCTGTGCAGTAGTTTGAGGCCAGTTCGGCCCGTCGAAGAACGAAATCCAGTGTTGGGACAGGACGACCAGGACGACCAGGACGTCGTCACCTACGCAGTAGCGCGGCACGAACGCAGCTGCAGGAGAAACAACGAAAGATACTAAAAAGTGCAAAGAGTGTAAAACTTTTTGGTCACTAGTTTGTTACATCTATGTTTTAGTTCATGGTACATCTGCCTGGTTTTGGTCCAGAGGTTGCGAGAATGGAGAAGCCAGTTAAACCACACGTTTGTTTGAGATGAAGAGAAGCTGCCCGCAGGCCGGGCTGCACAGAGTCAAGCCGGACCGGGCTGTTTCTTTGTGGCAGGGCCATGCTGGGTTAGGAAGAGCTCTGCGTTGGGAGTGAGAGGAAAAAAAAAAAGACGACAACAAAGAGGCTCATCCTCCTCCGGCGTCTCTCCGTCTACCTGCCGAAAATGTTCTCGTACTCCAGCAGTATTAGCTCAACTATCTGGTTCTGGTAGACCATGTGGACGGCCATGTTCCAGGTTTCAGTTTCGGGTCGTAGCAGCGTGGGGCCGAACACAATGGCCACGCTCTGGGTGGTCATACGGTTTTCCTCGCCGTGGTCGATGACTCTGAAGGGCGAAAGTTAGACACAGAGGAAGATATTAACACTTTAAGGGCGGATTAAGAGGAAATAAACATGAAAACTAAACAGAGTCTAGCTTATATTTCACTATAATGTGCAGCAGAATCTAAATTAAAATCATGCAAAGACACACATGCACTCAAACATCAGTGCTCAGTGACACAAGCAATGAATGCAGACAAACAGTATAATCTTAACATTACTGGCTGGTACGACTGTGCTACAGATCTTTATTTTACGGTTTGGTCCCTGCAAGGCTGTAATTAAGGTTCCTCATTAAACTTTTATTAAGTGCTCATTTACATGGAGATGTGCATTGCTTAAGAAAACACTTAAAATCTCTGTGGTGGTCAAATTAATCGAGCATGACATGTGAATTTGTTCCTTGTCTTCGTTCATATTTGTAAACTGAATAGTTTTTAAGTTTTGGATGCCATTGCGGTGAACTGACACACTTTCCTCCACAATTTCCTGATTAGCAGATCTATTAACAATTACAACCATTTAATCATGTCATGTAGAGAGAACGCTGCCTTTTTCTCGTGAAGACATGAATAAAGAAACAGCGCTCTTCTTACTTCCTGAGGTGCTTGAAGAGAGCCTGCATGGTGTCGTGGTTGGGCTTCGGCAGCTGTCTGACCAGCTCTTTGATGGACTGAACTCGATGCTTGTAGTCTGAAATCTCTGCAGAACACAAAACACAACACATCTCAAAGTCTGAGCGAACAATCTGAACCAGTATTATGAATCATAACATTGATTAATAAACTTGACTGGTTTTGGCTTTCACTGGTCTGTACTGTTACTGTTACTTAATCAATAGGCAGGTAGTGTTCCAGGTGAGGTTTGGGATCCTCAGTCGTCTGTGTGAGTTTCCATTAAGTTTCACAATGAAGTGTTTAAGTTTCATTTTCCAAGTGGATGATAAAAAGTTCAAATCAAATATTCCACCATTTAACATCGGTCTGACATTTCAGCTTAAATCCTCCAAATAAGCACCAAATTAGTATGAAAAATCTCCCAATAAGAGGCTCTTGAGAAAAATGCTTATATAGCTGAGAACTTTGCACAATCTGAGCTTCTGCAGTAAAGAAGCTTAGTGACACAGGCTGTTCATTCACTTCACACTGCGAGTTAACGCATGAAAGACTGCAGTTATCTGCGGCGCAGCTGTATGGGGAACATACTGATGGCGTTGACAAAGTCATGGAAGAGAAAGTAGGTGAAGAGAGGCTCCGGCAGCTCCCTGAAGTACATCTTCAAAGCTCCGGTGATCACATGGATGTCCTCCCACTTCGCATCCGCAGGGTTCACCTTCTCATCTGGACAAACACGAAGCCTTCAGTCAGCGTTATGAACGGACACTCAAAACAGTTTACATGATCACGAACAAACCGACAGAAATTCAAGTCAGAATATCTCTAAACAACCTTTAAACTCTCTGCATCGGTTTCTTTTGAAATAATAAAAGAAGCAGTTTTAAAAAGCAGGAACTTACCATGATTGACAGCAAAGCGTAGTTTTTGTATGACGGCCAGATTCCCACTAACTCTGTACAAACCATCTATGCACAAACCTGCAAGGCATCATGGGAAACAAAGAAGATGACATCAATTCAGAAGTTAAATATCTGCAAGTTGTTCATATGGTTTTATTGTGTTTGCTTTGGCACGTGAAGAGTCGGCACAACCTTTCTGATACAGGCGGTGTTATCATGAGGCAGTAAACTCCACCTCTGTTTTTCCCAACAGGTAGATTAAAATAAACAAGATCACGGTAAAGAAACAAATGTGAACTCACTGTTGTTCTCCACGTGGTCGATGCACATCTTGACAAAGCTGGGAACTGTGCTGTTCTCTCTGTGACACAAACTGGACAGACTGCAGCCGAACACCTGATCTGAAGACACGAACAGAGAGACTACAGTCACAAAACAAGCCAAAGTCCTGCTGTCTGTGTTTAATCTACACTCAGAGCTGCAAATCACTCTGAGCCTGATTACTTTCTATTAGAGATAAGAGAAAGGTTTTCTTTCTGTGAGCTCTTTCATACAACAAATGCATAAAATGGCGATACATATATATACATACCTATATAAACAAAAACCCTCCCAGTTTGTTATTATAGAGCTATGAAAAAACAACTTTTGCTAATTCCTACACGCAACTAAAGAGACTTTCAATCAAATTCCCATAAAAAAATACTGCACGGGTGTAATCAGAAAAAGGAAAGAAATTATGTTAACCAGTGTGTTTCCTCTCACAGGTTTGTGATAAAAAAAACACCAGAAAATGTAAAGTATCAACCTTCAACACTTAATATTATTGAATCTATCCATTTATTGACTTAAAATTTTTAGAATTCTTTTGAAATTTAATCAAAACTGGACATTTGCTGCCTGTGACACAAATTTAAATTCCATAACATCTCAGGATCTTGTTGACAACATGCACAACTATAAGAAAGGTTTGCTTCTGAGTGACTCTTGTTGCTCTGGTACCTTTGATGTATCCCTTGTCTCTGACGGCCTGCAGGGTCGGACGGCGGGTTAGGAACTTCTTCAGCTTGTGTCTGGTCTTCTTATTGTCCGAGCCGTCCATGCTGGCAGAGGGTTTCATGGCTGTGGACGACAGATTGGACAGAAACATGTTGTCCACAACTTGTCTCAACACACTGATCGCCATGACAGCTGCTCATTGCTTTGGGAATAAGACTGATAAGCAATTTTTTTTATTGGGTTGGAGGCAGGAAGCAGTCGGGGTCAGAAACTTTGTACTTTGTGCTTTCGTTTTCAGTCCTACATCAGCGTGTTTGTTTTTGTTATTAGAGCTATTTATTTCCATTTCATTCAACCTTTTAGTCTCTGACTTTTCAAGACTTATTATCAGCTGTAGCCAAATTTTTATATAAATCTGCTCCCATGTTAAATGTTCATACATGTGAAACTCCATTGAAACACACAGACCTCTGCCTTTCTTTGAGTCTCTGTGCTCCTTCTCCTTGTCTTGTTTTTCTCCGCCGGGCGACTCTGGCATGTCCTCCTCAATGGCCTCATCGGACTCCCAGGCCTAACACACGCACACACACGCACCCACACAAACACACACATAGATAAGATATGAGGGTAAAAACCTCGACCTGCTGCAACTTTGGACTCTTTTAGAGCAGGAAAAAACATCTTGATCTGCTGATTTCACTTGATGTTAAACTGCTTCAAGGGAGTCAACTTCAAAACAAGAGCCATCTCATTTTCAATGGATACTCTTCAATTTATTCTTTTTAAGTTTTGACTTTATGTTTCTGATTTAGTTTTTATTTCATGTATGTTGAGTGGTTTTGGCTTTTTCATAAATGTTTAGTTTTACTTCAAATGTTTTGGAATAAATGCTGATTAAATATCAAACACCTCTGCACCTTTGTCATGGTTTCACTGCTGTTTATGTCTGCTGGTCAGTGTTGGTTGCACTTCTTGCTCTTAACTCATGTACAGCCGGTCAGATACATATACTTGTAAAAATGTTTATGTGACAAATGAAACTTTGAGACATTCCTTCATTATCACCCTGCAAACACGGAATATAGAAAACTGTGTTCATCATCACTGAACTTTTTGAGGAAGCTGTCTTGTTGTCCTTCTTTTTACAGTTTTTTGGACAACAACTCTTCTCCTTATAGACATTCAGGTTTATAAACTAACGTTGATACTCAGCAGATATTAAGACAAATCAGGCCTCCTGTCATCTAGGTTGTATGACAGATTGACAGAGCTACAAATTCAGAAAATTGGGCTACTTTTAGTAGGACTGTGTGACTTCTGGGCTATCTGCTCTGACTGGGCAACTCTGTGTCACTTTAATGAAGGTGTTGGTCCTCACATGGATGCTGATGGTGTCCTGCAGAGCATGGTACCATTCTGTGATGAGGGTGTCCTGTTCTGACTGGATCAGCAGCTCCGTGCCCTGACGAGTCTTCAGCTGCAACCAGAGGAGAAAAAAGAGTAATTAATTACACTCATCAATCTATTATTTGATTGCTCAAGTGTTCACTGTTAGTCTGTTAATTCATCAAGTAAAAAACTGAGTCAGAATAAAAACTAACTTTACAAGTTATTACCATAATATGGCAGTTCTATTTCTGACTGCAGAAGCATCTTCAATATTAAGTGTTTGGGAATTTAACTGCTTGAATCATATAAAGTATCAAGTAAAGGAGAAGACAGATGGCTAAATATATCTGAAACTACACTTGAATGATGTTTTGCGCGTCTTTGACAGCTTTTAGTGTTTTCTTTTATCAGTCCACCACAAATGCAGGATTAAAACAGGAAAGAGGTGGATAAAAAGCATGCAACCTCAGTTTGAGCTCTTTCCCACCTCTAGAACATGTTTCTTGCTGGATTTGTCCTTGGAAGCCCATTCCACCGTGGCGCCTCTAAGATCTACGGTGACATCTGGTTTGGACTGACTGCCTCCAAACTGGATGGAGAGAGTAAATGAATCAATGGAGGGCAGATTAATGCACAGTGGGCCTGTTAGTAGATGTTTTTAAAGCCAAGCAACAAATTGTGAAAATGGGGGAAAGAAAAATTCAGAACCAAAAATTGTGATCCAAAGTTTAAATTCTGACCAACTTATCTTCTAAGAACTAAAATTTAAGCTGTGACTTTCAGAATAGCTCTGTTAAATGAACCACTGTGATGTGATTGGTGTGACTGATTTCTCATTGTTGGGAATGTGGCGAAGCATTCTGCAGTTTCTAAATGTGTCGTTAGTAGTTATAGTGAAACTTAAGTGTCATACAATGACTTCTCCTTAACTTTCACACGTGTTCAGATAAAATCTAAAAGCTACTCTATCGGTGAGTCATGCTGTCTGTACTGTCTGTGCAATCAGCAAGCATGACACCACCCTGCCACAACTCGACAGACCTCCACCCAACCTCCACATGATGACTTTTACAACTTCATTTCCTAGAACACTGCCCTCTGAGTAAACCTTGTGGTTCACGCCCTAATTGCCTATAATGTCCGATCAATATGCCTATTTATAGTCTAGATTAGCAGTTTAGCAAATAGTGACACTAATATTGTCCCTACTTCTTGTCCCATGCCGGTGACTAATAACACACAGGAGGGTTGGGGGTCGGAGCATGAGAGACAGGAAGGAGGAGGCATGCAGAGGGGGAGAGAGAGGCACACAAAAGGAAAGAGGAAGCACATACAGAGGAGGCTCTGTGGAGCTCAGAGCAGCCATAGGAGACAGCAGGACGTTTCTTATCAGACGGCCTCCAGTTACTCAACAGAGACAGGAGGAATTCAGAGAAGGAGCCGCTGTGGTAGTATGGCTGCATGGGAGGATGGAGGGGGGTGGGGGTTTGTAGAAGACAAGGAAGATGTGAAGGGATGAAGCCAGGGGGAAAAAAAAAGATGGAGAAGGAAACATGTAGAAGAGAGAAGATTCAACCCCAAGTCCCGTCCAGCGTCCTGACAACAACTCAGAAACACTGAACACTGGAGGTCTTTTAATGTGAAGGAGCAGCAAAACACAGTCAGACTCTTTCTCAACCTCTGATGAACTTTATCCACTGCGTATTTCTATGTACTTTACTGTCTAGACACAATGTTGCAGTGTTGATATGAAACAGGATCTTTTTTCAGGTCAAGGTTTCAGTCACTAACCCAGCTGGATCCGCCTCCCTGGCCTTTGGTGAAAAGCAGCTTAGATCCCTGGAGCACAGTCCAGGAGGAGGTCCAGTTCTTCCTGCAACAGATGGTTCAGTAAACACAGTTAGGCTGAAAATAAATCTACACTGACCTTCTGGTGTAAATATTCAGCATGAGGGCAGAGTATTAAACCTCAGTTCTGTGTGGGTGATGACTGTCCAAAAAAATTAATACATTTAATCATCAAGTTTAAATTACGATGTGGAATTTTGGTTGCAAACGTTCACATCCACTGTTTTTCACCAAAACATGTTTGTAACAATCAAGTTTAATGTATTTCTTTCATCTAAAAAGATTTGAAAAGTTAATTATTTAATGGTACTGGTACTTTTTCATGTTAATAACTGTTTACTATACTCCACTCTCCTTCTCCTCTGCCTTTGTTGGCACGTTGCTATACTTTTTGAAAGATTATTACCACCAACTGTCAATCAGTGAATGACGTGAAACTACCAGCAGGAGCGTTTTGCATCACTCAGACAAGGAAAACAAGGAAAACAAGAACTATAAACTT
>JAQNCA010000004.1:20764660-20808656 GCA_029783725.1 Acanthurus tractus | reverse complement strand
GTCCTTTCTATTGAAAAGTGAGAAATTATAGTGCGTGCTGTCATCAACCAGGCAAGCATGAGTACACATGGGCATGGCCACAGGCAAACCTGCATTTATATTGGACCAGGAGATTATATGGTGCGAACGGCTCTCTGTCATTAAGTGGCTGCTCAGATTTACGTGGTGGTTTGGAGAGAACTGATCTCATAGCACAGACAAAGAGTCACATTTAAACTATGTATAAAAACATCTTCCTCTTAAATTCTGATTGTATATATTCAGTGAGAGGAAATACATGTGCACTTTCCATTTTATTTCTTTTTTGTAGATTATTTTCAAGATGCCAAGCTCTTAAATCTAGATTGCTTTGTACAGCAAAGCACGTGGGTGTCGGAAGACGCTTCTTGTTGCATTCAAGTGCACCTTGTAAACTCATACTGGCAACAACAGTTCTTGAACGTGGGAGAGTTTCCATTTTTGCCTTATTTTCCTTTGTTAAAATACACAGGCCTACATCTGTCTTTCATTTCTTGAACTTTAACTACAGCATTATTAATAGTTAGATGCTAAAATTGTAATGGAATCTAATTCACAGGCAGATTTTAAACTACTAATCTCCAAAACTATGTAGTTTCATTATTATTGAAAATAGTAGTATTTGTAATAATGCTGGTTAGAGGGTTATTTGTGCAATTTTCAGCATTAGTTTGCTTAAAATCTCTTTTTTTATCCAAGCAAATTTTATATTATGACTATATCCCCAACTAAATCAATATTGAACTTAAGTCAAATCAAATCAGGATCTTGTGAATTGGAAATTAATAAATTAGGGGAATCGGAGGCAACACCCAACAACATCAGACACTAAATGTATCTTGGAGTAAAGTTTGCATTTTGAAAATGTCCTGTAAAGTATTATATATTCATTTTAATGCACTCAATATGAAATAAAAGTCACAGAATATTTGAAATCCAGATAAATATCACAGAATATTCTGCCCTGTCTGCCACACCACCTCCTCCTGCACCTATTCTCCATCATCACTGCTGCCCTGAGCTCGTCTCACCAGCCAGCTGTCCAAACAAATGTTACATAGCCAGCGCTTATGTAATGAAGCATGGTAAGTGCTTAGCGCATCCTCTTAGCCATCCTGCCTCATACCATCATCACTGCAACCATCTCAAGAGTATGACTGAACGTCCCCGTCTGTTTCTTCTGGCTAGAAAGTAGCTGGGATCCAAACAATCACTGTTATGGATCACTGTTAGTGCTCACGCTGAACAAATGGGTAATAAATACAAGTCTGCACTGAGCTTGTGAACATAAGCTGCAAGATCAGCTGCTGCGAGAGAGAGAGAGAGAGAGAGGGAGGGACCGAGACAGTGAATGGGACAGAGACAGCAATACAAAGCTGAGAGAGAATAGTGACAAATCTCTGAGTGTGTGTAAAACTGAAAGCATTTGAAGTTAAGAGATCAACACTCTCCGCTTGCGTGAATAAGACCAAAGTGAATGAGAGATAGATTAGTATGCCTAATAAAATTCAAAGCAGACAGCACTTCGTTTAAAAATCATTCTCTCAGAGTTCAGCACAATAAATGCAAAAATATCTGCATATGTGTACTTCCTGCAACCAAAAAACCTTAATTCTTCACATTTAGTTGAACTGTGTAAAAATTATCTACAAGTGTGAATCACTGCAGCACATTTCTTTGATACAGCATGATACAATATGTGGAGGGTTGTGCTGACCTGCATGTAGTTGTATGAACAAAGCTACTGAGCTGTGCACATCTGAAGTTGACTGTTTCGGCTGTTAGCACACATTCACAGATAAAGAAGCAGTCTTACCGTCTCATTCTCATCTGGGTACATACTGTCCTGTAGCTAAGTTGCTGCTGCAGAGGAATAAGTCTTGTAGCCGGCAGTGCTGACGAGGACTCTGGTGATGCAGAGAAATGCAGCAGCCCCTGCCTATTCACAAACTCTCTCACGGACTGACATGTCACTGTGGCAAACCAGATAATGTCACTCTGTGGCCCTGCACACACTCAAATACACACTGAGACTTATTCACTCACACGTCCTTACATAAATAGAGAGAGAGAGAGAGAGAGAGAGAGAGTGCGTACAGAGCTCAGTGATGCTCGCTCTCCCTGAGCTGTCACAACACCCACTGTTTGACCTGCCCTCCCCTGATGCCTTAATGCCACTATGCACAACACACAACGCACAGTGCCCTAGCTGCAATAATAACCAACACGGATCTACACACACACACAAACACACATACATTTGCACAGACACACATGCAGCAGAAGCTCCCAGAGGGATTAAGAAAAGCTTTATGAAGTGAGGAACCTTGTGCCCCCTGCCCCCACACGGACATCTTCTCTTCTTTGTCTCTAATCAAAGAAGTCATACAGGGCAGAGTTACGCTTCGCGCTGGATGATCCCCTATAATCACTATCGAGGATATTCATTATACTGCTGAGGGTTGTGTTTTTAAACCTTCCTGCTCATCAAAAGCGACACCCATCACTCAGGGTGAAGATCATCATTACTGTACCTCCAAAGGCATCAATCTAATTTATACTGTTGAAAAACATTTTATTCAGTATCTTCCACATAAAAGTCCATTACTGTATTAGTGTGAAAGCTGGAAGTCTTCACATCCTGGCAGCAATTTCTGTCACGACTCAAACACTCTTGCTCATATGTAAATAAATTCTGACTGTGTCAAATGACGGGAGAACAACGCCTCTGGGTTTTTCATGTATTGAGACAGCTGTCATTCAGAGACACTGAATGATGGACAGATACTGACCTTATTAAATGAATCACAGCAATGAAGTGACTCATCCATATTAAACAGTTTCTTAGTCAAATGTGGCTATTAAAATTCAATATTCCTCGATCAGTTACATTAATTCAGACACAGTCGACCGCCAACTCAGTTTTTCACACTACAGCATTCTCTCATATTTCCTTACATTAACATAACTGCAATGAGTCACATGTAAAGAGTTATTTAAATTTTATATCTGGAAGGAGAAAGTGCTGATACTTTATAGGAATGTAAATCACCAGTTTCATGACGATACTATATCGATTCTTTGGACAACGATATGATATTTGCCGATATCACAAAGTCTTTATATATTATGTACACATTTAACACAGATCTACGGCATTGATCTACAACAATGCTGACACTAGCATGAAGGTCAATACCGTGTTTCTTTTTAAGGTGCTCAGCCAAGTTTGTCATGTTTCCTGAGTATTTATCTTATCACAACATTTCTTGAATTGTCTGTTAACCCATCTTTCCTGTACAATCCAAAATATTGCCACACAGCTGACTTATTCCAAAGAAGGGAGTAAATCTAGTCATCCTCTTTATCTTGGCTGCTTGCCTCTTGCATTGTTTGAAACTTCAGAGCGAGGCGCAATTGGGCGGAAACGGTGAAATGGGTATGTGGTCAAAATTAATATCGTTACACGATATGGGTGTAATATCGTTACACCCCTAATACTGTATCAGTGCTCTGTATCAGCAGACGTCCTTAACTGACATCAGATTGGTATTTGGAAAGAGAAAGTCAGATCTGTGAATCCCTGGATGGCATAATTTACTAAATCTTTTGTAAACACACAAATGTGTACATCATTTATAGAACTTGTATTCAAGTAAAGATACTTAGTAATTAAGTTTTGTGTTTCATTCAAAGACAGGCAAACAGATGAAGGCAGTTGATCAAACAGGATGGGAGACATCAGTTTTGACAAAAATGCTGGTTATGTATTTTTCATATCACAATTTAAAGCAAAACATTCTAGCTGCCAGTCAAAACCAGACGTTCCCTATCATTCGTTTTTTATTTATACGGGGATTCTCAATTTGTCTCAACATTACTCCAAGAAACGCATTATATATCATGACATTAATAGTTATCGCTTCATTAAATTACATATCCAGCGAAAACATCTATCATCATACGGTATATGCCTTTCATTGAGCACCACTTCTGAGCACTGACTTTAGTGCAGGTTGAGTGTTTTTTATGTAGTTTTTAAAGAGAGGTTATACTCAAGCGCTTCAACATACAGAGATTAAGTCGGACAGTTTGACCAGAGATGAAAGAGAAGCAGGTGAGAAGGAAAAAAGTGAAAGAGTAGGGAACACAAAGTGAGGGTTTCAAACCTGGCCTCACCCCTGCTCTGTTACACAAGAGCCAAACACACTGCAAAGGAGTGGGTCAGCTGCCAGACCGCCTGCAGCTCTGTGTGTTTGTGTGTGTGTGTCCAGGGTTGAGAACAGTACAGAATGGTACTATACAACTCTCAGGGTTGCTTCATAATATCAGAGTTAAGCACAAAAACCGACAATACCAGCACACCATTGGGACTTTCCTGCTTATTCCCAGCTGAACTGATGTTTGCTGATGGGGATTTTTCCTCAAATGAAGCATCTGTGAAGGACCAAAACTCCTAAACACACAAGAATCCACAGGAGAAACAGTGCAGTAACTACATAAAATATTAAGCCTTTATCAGTCAATACTGATGCATCGTAAAACAGGACTAAGACAACAAACTGTCTTGGTCAAATTACTCATGAAAGATTTCGATCATCTTATTGTAATTATCATTTGAATATTTTTTTAATCAAAATGCTTAAAACTTATGAATTATATGGGAGTGAATTTACTTTCTTTGGGTTCTGGACCTTTTTTTAAAATCCAAAACAATATAATATAATGCTACGATTTATGAAAAACTTACATTTTTAAAAGGATAATACTCTGAAGATTCTATTCATAAAAAATCATTTGCTGCAGTCCTGACAAACACAACATATCATCATGCTGATGGCCACTGTCATCTGGTTTACTGAAGACTGACCCAGATGAGTGAGAAGTGGGTTTGTGACAGAAGGTCACCAGTTGTAATCCACAAACAATCTGGCAGGAAACACGGCGAAGGAAGATAAAACCAGGGCAAAAAAAGAATATAAACATACAACTGAGGTTATCAAAAGCAAAATAAAACAGTTTCAGCACAGACAGTGTGACCAGGAAGTCAGTGAAAAAATGTGGATTGCTTATTTAATTAGTCACTCCCCTTCTGTCAACAGTTCAAGGCATCACAGCGCCCTTCAGCAAGTTTTTAATTGCTGCATTTCAGTATTCAGCAGTACAGAAAGAAAAAAGAGGAAGCTAATATATGTAAACTGTGTCAATGAAAAACTAAGGCTAAGTTATAAAAGACTAGCTTGACTCAATTATTTCATGCTTCATTAAAATTCTTTACAAATTGGAGCCCATTGTTCATTATGTTTCCATCTGGGGGTCTTCAGCATGGAAGAATTTGGGACCCCCTGAAAGAGAGGATGATTTAGCATCTAAATGACCCTGCAGTGAGTTCTGACTCTCCCTGCCAGCATGTGAGATAATATGCCTTTTTAATAAGGCAGAGAAAGAGAATTAACAGTAGTGCAGATGGTCTGGCTCCCATAGACAGATCCCTCAGACTGTGTGTGCTTGTGTGTGTGTGTGTGTGCGTGTGTGTGTGTGAGAGAGAGAGAGAGAGACAGAGAGAGAGAGAGAGAAAGAGTGTGTGTATGTGTACAAATTTGTATGGATGTGTCTGCTCATATGTGTGTCTTTGCATAACTGAAAAGAAATGGGTCTTTTTGCAAAGACTACTTTACTCAGAGTGTGTGTTTTTATGTGAGTCAGAGAGAGTATTTGTGTTGCTGTGGATGGGGGGGTGTTAATGAATGAATGACATATTTTTATGCATTACAGACTCACATAACTGAGCATGGGTGTGCTCAATCTCTTACAGTACAACGAGGTGTGACAGTGTGGGGATGATACACTTGCCAAATCAACTTCCTGCCACGCTAGGTAATCAAACAAATGAGGTGCTTCCTCCAATCAGCCATCCTGCTGAGAGTCATTAGTTGATTACAGCTTGTCATACAGAACGATAGGACTCTGCAGGGTTGAGTAGGTCTTATTGACTGTGACAATCAAGTGTGGGGGGGTACAGAGAGGGGCAAACTTTTAAGTGCCTGTTAGTTTCAAAAGTGAGAAGCTTTGCAGGGGCTGAAAACAGTGCCAAGACAGTACAACTGATTCATGTACTGCTCTTAGAGATTATTCACTTTGGTAACTTACAGAATATGAGTTTCTAAATTAAAAACTTCCTCCGAAACTGTAGACACCTTGGTAACATTTGCCATGTTTAATATTGATATTAATCTTGGATGTTTAAATTATTGCTGGAGGTGATTTGGGATGCATATGGTCAGAATATGGTATATTGCATACTCAGTGTGTCTTACAAGTGCTGTTGGATTGATATGATCCTGAAGGAAGAGGGGTAATGAAAAGCAGAATGGATAAGGTGGTGCAATGAAGCAGCAAATTAATACACCGTGAGACCTTGATAGTCATTATTTTCAGTGGCTGGAGGGAAACATCAGCTACAGTGGATTCAGTGTCCAATCCACCATGGCCAGGGGGCTTTGAAACAAACTATATGCATAAGGGTATTCTGTGATATCTCAGTCTGTAGCTTCAACATTTTTCAGCTACGGGTCAGTGCTTGTGGGGCTTATAAGAAACTCAATATTAATCCTGTGAAGGGATAGAGCTGGTGCATATGGCTCAAAATCATACCTCTGTATTTTTTCAGTATTATATTCAATTGTAAGTCAAGCCAAACTTTAGACTCTCCAAGTAGGGCTACACATAAATTTTGACCAAAAACCTTGACATCAATATTGCATGGATGGCTGTTGTTACATTCACAAAATATTGATACAGTGACATTTTTGATGAACAATTATCAGAAATGACCCTTGATCTGTCTATTAATGATCTAATGACTAAGTGGGTAAATGCAAATTAGATCATCAAAATGCAGTCAGCAGCACTAACGTACCACAAATGACAAATAGATGAATGTCCATTTGAAGACACTGCTTGCATTTTTACCAAAAAAAGAAAACACACAACAGCTCCAACCTTAATTTAAAGTCACTGAGCTGTCTGACATAATGACAAATAGATGATATAATTACAGCCCACCTAAAAGGCACCAAAGTAGTGAAGCCTGGAGGATGAAAGAGCAGCGGCTGCTGAAAGTTGACTAGTTACTGAAGTAGTGACAAAGTAGGCCACAGTGTCAGGTCAAGTGTGGTAGATAAGAGCCCGGTCAGGAGCTGTGCAGCTCTGCACACTCATGAGCAAGCAGCTTATCAGAAGGAACAAGGCCTCGCTGCAGGAAAACACAAGCACACAGCTCTAAGTTCTGCATTCACACTGCTGCTTTGGTTTATGCTGAGTTATTTATCCTTCTTCTTCACTCTTTTATTTTCCATTCTCTTAAAAGAACAGAGGTGAGGTTTGCATATTAAAGGAAGTCATTAGCCACCATGCAGCCAGAACAGAGGAAAGCAAACAAGCAGCTCACTGAAACTGGGGCATTTTCTCATCATCAAGCTTGTGTGGGGAAACGCCCACTTTCTGGTTGTAGGACCGTGTATCCACCTGACCAAACAACAATGAATCACCTACGGGAGTCCTGACATAGGAAAACACTAGAGTTTCCATGAATACGTGCTGTCTCACACAGACAACACTGCTGTGACATGATACAGAAAAATGTCATGATATCTACTTTCAACAACAAATCAAAAGTAAGGACTTTGTGTTTCCATGGTATTAATGGTCTTTATTCATTAACTGCAAAAATCTGAGGTTGCTAAAAAAAAAAGGAAAAACACAAAATGAGAAGTTGTTTTGTTGTTGTATGAGTTTATTTCTAAGAAACAGCCCCCTTGAGATGTCGTTTCAAGCGGGTCCCTAAAAGTTTTGTCACCAAAGGTAAAGATTTGCATTTGATGTAATATTAGCACTTGAAGATCAAATGACACAGAATGAGAAAATCACAGAGTTTGTCCTATAGGACAAAGCTGGACTGGTTGTCCACTTCACCAAAAACCAGCTTGACTACTGTGACCTTTCTCTTGCCTTTTAAATGGCACACAGAACAGCTGAGAGAGGAAGGAACTCCATTGTTGACTGGAGCTGCTTTTAGAGAATATAAGCACTTGAAATTGTATACGCTCACTTTTAGATAACCTTTAAAAACACATCATAGTGACTCAGTGGTTTTGTCATTGTGTGATTCATTGCTCTAAAATCAGCGTTTCTAAGAGCAAAGTTGACAGAGTCGGAGTGACCAAAACATGTGGGGACACATCAACATAAATACAGGAAGGATTCAAGGGTTATTATAGATCACGTGAAGGAAAATCTTAGTCTAATAAACTAGAGAATGGAAGTGAGAGGCTGGTATATTTTCATCACTTAATACCTTGACTACTGATTTCTCAAAGCACATTTCAGGGGTATAATAAAGGGGGTCTTCAGTTGTATATAACAAAGTGCATTATTCTGTGTGTTTTATGCAGAAAACTGCCTGAGGACGCTCATTTTGCACTGTGTATTAATTAAAACAAATTACAAAGCTATTTTTGGGTTTGTACTTTTGTGTATTCTTTGGATTGGTGATATAGGGGGCTGTAAAATTTTGAGAGTAAAGGATAAGAATTTCCAAAGTTGCTACAGCAGGCACAGTAACCAGGTTGACAAACAGTGAAAGGATTGTGAGACAGACTCAACCCAATGAAATGAAAAGATGTGTAAAAGCTGCTATAAACTGTCAAAGTTCCGTAACAAGTAACACAAATAACTTTACAAAGCAATAACTTTGTTTGATGATGACTGTTCTTGTTTGTCAAGCTACTGCTGCTGAATAATCCAGAAACCCTACAAGAACTACTCTCTGTGTAACTTGAACAACTCACAGAGCAATCCCCTCCTTTCTATAGACAAAAAAGAGGCCTACACCCAGTGGCAGCACCACACAGACCCAGTTTCTATTTTCTCTCTGGCTTTTGTTCAGCAGCAGACTGGGCTAATGATTTCAGGAACAAACACCCCCACTGACCAGGCTCACAAGAAATCAGCTGCTCCATCTAACTGAGGCTTCCTGACTGAGGCTGCATTTGTCTGCACCTCAGGAGCTTCAGGCCATGAGTGACAGGTAACTCTACCAGTTCAACAACAACAACAACAACAAAAACTCTCTGAATTGGGACAAGAGATCACATCGCCAGAAAATGTCAAACAGAAGAATAAAGAAAAAAGTAAATGGAAGCATATTTCTAAATAAAACATGGTCTGCTCAAAACATGGTGTGACACATTCACTGTCAACTTAGTCGAATTATTCATTTCAAAGGTAAAATAAAAGGATAAACAAAATGTATCAATAGAAACATATGAGGTAGCTATGATAGACACGATAAGAGAGTAAAACCCAAAGGTTTATTTACATTTGCAAAGCTAGAAAAGATCCCTACAGCTTGAATTGTGATGCCGCTTCAAAAATGAAAAAAATAAAATCATCATTACATGGATGTACATAACAAATATAGTACAATAATTGAATAGAAAATTTGAATAGTTTTAATAGTTTAAAATCAGTGAATAGATATTAGTATTTCTATTGTGTGACATCTACCCAAGATGATGCCTGTGATGATACAGCAAATAATGTTTTCTGGGTTACCATGTTTATTTTAGATTTTCATTTTGAAGGCTTTTTTTATTATTATTTATGTGGATTTGCACTGTGCACTTGCTGTATGGATGCTCCAAACGCAATTTCGTTGTTCTTTGTGACAATGACAATAAATTCTATTCTATTCTATTCTATTCTATTCTATTCTATTCTATTTTCTTAGTCAGAAATAATGCCAAGCTTTACAAGTAAACAATAGCATAGGTCTTTTAAATTTGTGAGGCTTTACCTGGAGATGTTCTGTAGAACTGCTGCTCAGTTCGTCCCCTGACTCGGAGTCGTTGGTGCGTCTCTCTTCACCCGAGTCACACTGTTGGGTGCTGTCCACGTCCAGAGGGGCTCTGACAAGCTCTGGGGATCGAGCTCTTGAGCGGGGTAGAGTGTTGGACTTTCCTTTGTGGTCAGGCTGAGGGCCTACACCTTGGACGAGGATTTCAGCCAGGGCTCGCTCATGGTCAGTGGGAGTGTTTGGGGGGTGATGATGGTTACTGTCTCTGCGCTGAATGGGAGGACTGAAGTTCCCAGAGGAGGCAGCTTTTTCAGAGGGTGAACGTCGAGTGCTGGACTCACGTCTGTGAAGGTTCTCAGAGGATCGGTCCAGATCCAGAGTGCCTGGCTTCACCCAGAGTGCACCCCCACTTAGTGGAGGTGTGTTGCCTGTGGCAGCAGGAGGATGTGGGATGGGTTTAGGAGGTGGCATGAGGGCCTTGCGGACTTCGCGGACATACTGAGCAGGTACGTAGAAAGCTTTAGTCCCCTCGTCCTTCCTCACCTGCCACCAGTCCTCGTTGGTTTTCTTTACCAGCATGTAGCATTCCCCCTGGTGGATGGAAATAACGCGGTCCTTGGCCTTGTATTCATAGTCATACTCCACCTCGACGTAGACTTGGCCTGGAGCAATCTGCAGTTCCGCCATGATGCCTCTCACTGACCACGAGGCAGCTCACCGCAACAGGAAGATGTTTATTAGCATGGCTTCTGAAGCAGAGCTGGAGGGAAAACAACAAGCAATTAAGTGAGAATCCAAAAAAAATTTAAAAGAAATACATCTTCATTTTGATATTTAATATGATTTTATGTTAAATTTTATGTGATCACAACCTCTGTGTTGACGGCAAAGTATGTGATGATGCTCTAGAAGTTTCTCTGTCACACAATGACAACAAAGGTCGTATTTAAATGATGTACTAATGTCGTGTGGAATCATGGGTTTTGTTTACTTCACTGTTAAACAGCCATCATGAAACCAACCACAGATGAGAATCTTCCTGTCTGACTCAGGCAAAAAATGTTTACACACAAATAACATATAAATTTGTTCACATTATGTTTCGTCATGTTTGCAGACTTTCTATTATTTTGTTTATCTTCCATCTTTGTCGAACTCGAATTAAAAAGTGGCAAAATTCTTCATCACAAGGAGAGTCGTGCAACCACAGCAGTCTGTTTGAATTTAAAAAGGGGGATTTGATAGTAAGCACCAACAGCAGCACTGATCATTATTAGTGGAGAAAAAATAGCATTGAACTCAAAGGTACATGACTTGAAAAAAGTCCAAGAAAAAAAGTGCTGCTACCATAGAATAGTTGATTTAGGCTGTGATAAGCCGCTTAAAGATAAATTCAAGGGGGTAAAATGGCATTAAAAAAGTACAATATTAATCCCAATCAAAGCAACCGAGTCTTTGCAAAAGTCAAAAAAGATATCTCTTCCTGTTCTATCCTCTTACACAACGCATACTCCAACCAAGATTCAAACAACGGTGTCTTTGAAAACTCAATACTCACCAACCCAATCAGAATAAACAAAGAGGACATGAGTTGAAAATCTTTAATCCTTTTCAAAAGCTGTGTGCACAGCTTCAGAGCAGCACATAATGCTGGACAGAAGGAAAGGAGCCAGTAATGTGACTCACATGGTCTCCTTCCACTACTGTTTCTCTGTCTCTGACTCTTTCTCCCTCTATGTTCCTCTGTCTGCTAATGACAGCAAGTCAAGCAGCTACTAAGGCATGTTGAGCGCGGAGATTAGTCAAATCACACACATAGTTTCCTGCTGAAGTCATGTGTAAACACACACACACACACACACACCCACACACACACACTCTTACAACATAAGGTGAGCTTCCAACACACTCAGAGCATCCTGAGCTTTGAGGTTTCTCTATTTTAAAGTAAAAAATACTAATATACTCATTAAGACTTGGTTTAATATGCCATTTTGGTAGACATTTCCTGGCTGAGAGCAAACTTGAGTTCAACAGTTTGAATCTAGGGAGCAAATAAGTCAAAAGCAGAAGCCAAACATGAGAAAAATGTTTCATTAAATTGATAGTACGAGTTTGGCCTGTGGGTAGGATCTTGTCATATGCTGCCTCAGGCTACTTCTGTATTATTGTGATAGAAAGAGACGGTAACACACTGCACAAGTGCTAGTTGAAGCCTGAGGTGGTGGTAGGGAAAGAAAAATTTCATGCTCTGACAAGCTTAACAGTTCAAAGATGTGTATCTTGCCTGTGGGTAGCTCTGTTTAGTGTGTTGAGTTTTAGATTTTTAGAGAAAGCAGCCCATGGACTTCACCTTGCCATCTACGATTTTACAAGAATCTTTTAAAAAGAAAATACATTTAGCACTTTTCTTGCTGCAGTGTTTGAGAAGCACTGAGACACTGTTTCTGAACATATTTTAGTTTCCTGAAATCCAGGTGATCTAAAAATATAAATGTTTGCAACTGGTCTATGATTTTACATTTGACTTCAACAAGACTTTCAATTCTTAAAGTAAAATGTGCTAAAACACAGCACTCCTTGCTGTAATAAAACAAAAGTCATGGTGTAATGGGCACACCTTGGTCTTCTTAAAATGAATCATACAATTGCCCCACACCATGCAAGACAAAATCAGGTTCAAAGACATTTTAAGAGGAGACTGTGGTTTCACAGCGGTGCAGTCTGATTGGATGTCCGCTGATCTAAATGAGCTGTCAGGATATTACAGCGTCGGTGGAAGTTAGAGCAGGATATTGCAATCACAGTCATAATCACAAGCCAACAAACTAATCAGTGAGACCTTTGCCTAAAAGTCAAGACTAAGATTAATAATTAGTTATGATTTTAATTAGCAAACAAGAGAAAACGGTTTTGTTCTCTTGTTTGCTTGTTTTCCCTCCTCTTTTGTTGTTTTTATATTTATTGTGTGTAAATGACACCATTCCAACACACAACCATTCAACAAATAACATCCAGCGATGATGATGATGATGCCATCACCACTGTGGACCACTGGAGGAGGAAGAAGCTTGCATCTACAGGGGGATGCTCTATTATGACTGGACTTAAAGTATAAATGTAGGAGGGACTGTGTTAAAAAATTAAGTGACTGCAACATCATCCCTCCGGTGTTGCAGTCACAGGTGTCAAGACAAAATCCTGGTGTGAGCTTATTTCCAGAGTACAAATTGGATACAAATCCATATGAGTATTTCATGGGAAGTATCCACATTTAACTCACATAAAGTGACATGAGCTACGCCCTTTTAGCTGCTTGATAAACGGGCACAATAAATACTGAAGTTTTTATGTGGCGTCACTATGAAAGTAGCCACTGAAGAGTGAATGTGGGTTAGGCAGCTATTACGCAACATTGCTATTGCCTCTGTTTACCTTCACCAATTGTACATTAGCTTAATAAAGATCTGTGATCTGCGTGGCTGTGCCGACAGCATGTGGATTACGCCTGATACAGTCACCAGAGGGACAACATAACCTTGTTGGTCAGGCTAACAGGCACTGAGGGAAATCTCACCAAATCTATCGGCTATACAGAACGTCCATTAACCAAATTGAATCAAACACTGCCTCTGATGCTAATTCACAGCTCACAGTAACAATACAAAGAGAACAGCTGACCAGTAAAGCATTAGCTTGGGTGATGAGCATCTCATGTCGAGAACTGGCAGCTTTCTTCATTAACCTGTGACCTGCTAATTCAGCTGGCAGGCCTGACAGGAAGACGACTGCGTTTCCTCTATTTTTATCTAATCCTTTTGTTAAAGGCTTGGACTAAAGCTGAGGAACTTTGCCAGTTTTTTAGTGAATAATAGGTTTTGATGATTTAGCACATTTCCACATATGCTAAAAAAACAATCTGATCTCAATAAAATTGATTATTATTATTTGCTATTTTCCCTACAACCAAGGAGCCACACTTCAAGATTTTTAACCATTCCTTATTCAAACATCCACAGTAGGTGTGAGATGTTTATCTGTGCACATAGCTGCACTGAATGCTCTATTTCATGATTTCATATCAGAACTCTGTGGTTTCCACAAAGAGAGCCTTATTTTCTTGTATTTTTTTCAAATTCTTATTACTAAGAGCAAGCAGTGGAGTGATTTTTCCTTCTTGATCAAAAGCAAGTACTTTTCGGCTGAGGTTCTTTTCTTTAACTTTTCTGGTAAATTAGTCAAACTTGCTGGGATATGTTGGGGCTCAAGTCTGTGGTTAGACAAAGTTTAATTTCCTGCCTTCCTTGTGCAACACTTGCCTGTGGTTGTTTTCTCTTTACTCATTCACTTGTCCTCAGTATCCTGCCAAAGTTGTAGGTAAATTACCAACCGGTCAGACCGAAAAACCTCATCTCACATGATGCATTACATCCAAAAAAACAACAATATTATGAAAAGTTTTGAAACTATTCACATCATGTTAAATTTTTAATGAGTCAAAAGCTCATATAAATGCAACAAATCTTGAGCCAAAGACTCTTTTGTATTTACAGATGAAGACTTGACTTGGTTTCTGTGAAAACCTCTTGTCTCATTGTCTCTTTACCCTAGAATTACATCTCAATACAGATGCAAACATTCAAGCTGGGAAAAGTCACAAAAGACATTAAAATGTTTTGATTACTCTCCTTGATATTGAAAGGCATTAAGAAGGTTAAATGTCTCTTTCACTTATCTCTGCCTAGATTAACCTCCAGCATCAGCACTGCTATTTAGCAGACAGCACAAATCTTCTCAGAGTCCAATCAGCAAAATCAGAAGAAGCACCTTAAATTGATGTGATGGTAATAAGATTTACAGCAGGTTGTGAGGTGGATGAGGTTCGACAATAAAACCGTTCAGAGCTACAAGACTTGATGGTAGGGCCTCTGTTGAGGAGTACAAAGTGATAGAAAAAGATGTGTGTTGAACTGTTCGGACTGATATTTGCTGGAAAATCTGCCTTCGTCTGCACATGTAGGAAACACACCCTCCTACTTTCTCCCACCTCAGCACCTTGGGAAGAGTTTTTTTTTTTTTTACCATTAACACATGAGAAGTTTCCACTGTAACACGGACGAGTGAAGCAGCACATTCACTTCTCTGCACCCAGTTTCACATGACACTCGTTAGTAGAGTTCAGACTGTTTCTATCCAGAGTCAGGCTGCCAGTGATTACTCTGAGTGAGTCCTTTTCATCAGAGAGAGCACATCTCTCTCCCATTATTGAGTTATTTAAAGAGAGGGGGACAGGAGGTCGAAGAGATGATTATCAGGCTCACTCAGCTAATTTTAAAAGTTCAACATATTGTTGTTGCTGAACAACCTAGACAGCAGCTTTTCAGAAACAAAGCTGCTTACTCAAGTTAATTCACAAAAATCAGTGTCAGTTGTTTTCACTGAAACTTCTTTGTACTAATTAAATAATCCCCAAGAAAACTGTTCTCAACAAACATCCCAGGTAACCATGACATATTTATGAAGAGATATCTTGCCTCAGGGTTTAACATATGTAACTTTTCTGTGCTTTTAGCAGCAAAAACAAGAAGAAAAGAAACAAACATTAAACAAAAGCAATTAGAACTGGTAAATACCAAGATGGCTGAGAGAATGCATTTGTTCTTCTGTCACTGTAGGTGAAGTTACAATTTCATCACTGAGAATAAGCAGAGCCAGTCAAGTACTGCACTGTGACCTTCACACTAAATGTAGGTCCAAGTTTCCCTTGACAGCTTGGCTTCACCACAGTTTGTCCCAGTTATGCACCTCTGACTAGAACTTTCCTCAAAGTCATCTCCCCCCGGATGCCCCCTGCAACTGTCATAACCACAATCTGTCACACTTCAACAACAGCAGCAGCAGCACCTAATGTGGCAGCTTGACAGAGGAAAGAAATCAAAGGACACAACATAAATAAAACATTAAAGGGGACATCGTCTACTGAAGGAATAGGAGCAGGCAGTAGGGATCACCAATATAAAAGTGACACTCTCAATTCAGCATTCAAGGACCTATGATACTATAAATCTTTCACCATCTTCTACTGGTACATTAACTTAACACTGTCTTGAAGGTGAAACTAAGCCATGTGAGGAATATGGTGACATTTATGGTGTTCAAACACTGAGTGTTTTCTTCATTCACAGGAAATTTATCCTTCTCAAATAAATATAACATGTAATTAACTTGCTTTCGGAAAACTTGATTAAAAGCTTAAGTCTGTGTCAGAAAATAGTAAAACATGCCTATCAAAATATAAGGTGACATAGTCGAGTTGCTATACTTGTTCAACTAAAATCCCAAAACAAAGAGAAAGTACTTCACAAATAATGAGAATCTATTCATAAAGGACTACAGCTTTGATTTTTATTGAGCAACACTGTGTTGCACAAGAATGAATAAATTACCTTTTAACAAAAAATTAGCAGATCTTAATGTTCAGAATTTTTATTCGATAAATTACTTGAATTAGTCATCAGCCATAAAAACTACATTCAATCAAATTAATGTCGAGTTAGTATTCAGTGGCAGAGTATTATAAACTTTTATCCAATTAATTAAACTTTTCACTGAGTACAATGAATGTAAACCTGTTTGAGGCCATACCTTTAGGTCTAAACAGCCCCTATTGCTCGACTAATCGAAAAATCAGCTCACAGTTCAAACAACAGCAGATTAACCGGCTCGACTGTGATTTACACTGCATTTTTTCCATTGCAGAATAAATCAATGCCTGTATCTGACATCTGCAAACCTCTAATATGAACATTAAGACGGGTTTTTTTCTCACTGACATGCCACTGAAGGCTGTCACATTCAAAGAATTAAAATGACATTTCACCTGCTTTGAGGGCAGCAAGACTGTTGCACCGTGACAGGTTCAAAATACTGCTAAGAACTGACGAAACTAATCAAGTTAAAACCGCAACTTAATATTACCATTGATATTTTTGTCGGAGTTAGCTATCTGTTTAACAGAAACCATGGTGTTGATTTTCTGTGGTACTTTGATAAATTGCTTAGCTAATATTCCTAATAGGATTAGTTAACTCTGTAGTTCCTGATATTTGAAAAGCATTCTCATAAACTTTATTAGGATTACTTTTGAATACTTTCAGTAAAGCTATTAAAAGCTATCTTTGAATTATGTTTGTAATTTCAGTATAGAGTTATGGCTCTTGCTTGAAATCACATTAGTGGAGCTAATCTGTCGCTAACGTCGCTAGCTGATTAGCTTTCTGGCTAAACATTCTTCAGTGTCCCAAACACCGCAGCAGTCAAAGATCGTTATCCTAACGTAACGTTACCTTCTATACTGGAGCGCGAGAGTCCTTGGAGAGCAGGAAACACAGTCCAAGTATCCCGGTTGAGGTTATATTTCCCCGTAGAATTCCCTGTCGACCGACCACCGTGTGTAAACAGTTCGTTACTTGTCAGGTTTATCAGACAGCGGCGCTCCCGTTTCTCCTGTTCTCTCCGGACCGGTGTAATCCACGGCAGTGCTCGCGCCCGTGGACTCACGCCTGCCCTGACAACTTTGGCAACTACCTTCAGAGCGAAGATCGTCTATTGGGAAGATCTGTCACTCTTCATCTCCTTTTCAAGCGAACCTGTCACATAGTGTATATAAACTTCGGCGTTACCATGGTGATAATTACTGCGGCACAGGGGCCAATATCAGACCTGGTATTTCAATTTTAAAATGCACTGATTACTATTTGACTGTTACTACAACCTGTCCTCGTGAGTTTAGCATCATATACGGATCGATGTCGTTTTGTCGATGTTTTGTTAGCAATTTAATCAACTTATTAAAACTGATTCATACTTGAAGCGGAAAAACTTTTAGAGTAAGAACTCTTGTCTAATTTGTACTCTACGGTCCGAGCCCTCGGGTGTTCGGGGCGCAAATGCAAACGGAGAATTGGAGAATTAGCGCCACCTGTTGGTTATAAAATGACGCTACAAATACATTAATGGACCTGATGAATAGATATCCACGTTTCGTTCAGACCTGCAGGTGGATGGATCTTAAAAACCTTTGCAAAGATTCCAGTTAGCAGCCATTTGCCTTTGCGTCAGTCTTTGTGCTAAGCTTTGTTAGCATTCTGCTAGCTTTGGCCCCATATTTTGAGTAAAATAATAATAAATAAAGTAATAATATTCGGATATGAGGAGTGGTATTAAGAAGAGTATTTCTCAAATCTACCCCCCCTTCCTTAATTAGTTTGGATATTCAGTGGTTTCACTTTGTATTAGCATTTTATCAGTTGAGACAGAAAAATGAGGAACACAGAATATTTTGGAAAATGCAACTGGTTAAAAAAAATAACATTTGTACTTTTCCTCTAAGACCTGCTGACAATAAAAATGTAGCTACTGACAACCATGTATCTATAATTATTTATGAAAGCTTATTGTCAGAGCTGTTAACATTCATCCATCTTTTCAGCTGAGGTTGCTTGGTTACAAGACAATTCAGATCTCCAAATGGTCTGTTGATAATATTATGCCTGAATAAACCATTTTCAAATCAATTTAGTCTGCTGATACATTTAACAAGTGCTACAAACATTATTCACTGCAAATCTGAGTTGTTTAGTCATTCAAGTTTTGAACTGAAAGGATGAATGACTACACTTATCTATGGCCAGAACTATGTGGACACTATTAAGCTACTGCTCAGCATCTCATTGCTACAAACTTTAACTTTTCTTTGGATTTTGGAAACTTGATGCAGATATTTGCTCTAATTCAGCCATTAGAGAGCGTTAGCGAGCAGCAACACTGATGCTGGTTGATGAAGTGAGACTCAATCAGACCTACATTTTCTCAAAAAGGTTTTGGATGGGTCTAATGTAAAGGTTCTCTGCAGGCTAGTTGTGTATGTGCTTCTTGGACAATGGTTTTCTCTTGTAGAATAGCAGCATTCATGTATTTTCAGATTATTAGGATGATACTGACTCAGCATTAATTAATTTTACACGCTACTCTCTAATAATAAAATGAGAAAGATTCAACCAAACACACACAAAAAAAAACAGAGATGCTGGTGTTTTTCCTCATAATTATTTAATCACACATACATTTACATCATGCAATCAATCCAAAACTGTGATCTCATGAACTTCCCATCTCTGTCCATGTCAGAGCCCTGCTATTTGTGCCCCAGTTCTCCAGGAATGATCCAGTACCTTGTCCACGGATGGATCCTCAAAACTGTCCTTTAAAAATTGACCAACTATTACACAGTAATAAAAAAGTGGCTACACTTTGTTTTTTTATTTATAATTAATGCAAAATTTAATTTAGGTAAACACCACAAATATTCTTTGCTGTTTTCATTTAATATTTTTTCCCTATTTTATATCCAGTTTTGGTGGTAGGTCAAAGGATAAACATTTTGAGGTCCATGCTGCAAAGGCTCAACTAATCTAGAAGATTACACAGAGGGAATAAACCATCTCGATAGACACCAAACACTGTCCTGTCATAGATATAGGGGAGCGACTCCTGCAGCTTGGAGAGAGTAATTACTTAAATTATTCGCTGTAAACCAACAGTTTCATTTACAGGGCTTTGGAAACTAATTTTTCCTCCAGTCAAAACAGCCACATATGGAGTGTTTTATGAGTGCAGGTATTGTGAAGAAGTGCTAATAAACCCAACTTTTCTGTTTCAAGATGACAGGTTTTACTGTGACATCTTTTAAGAGAGAGCTGAAAAAACCCTCCTTCTTTTCCAGGTAGATTTGTTCCACTAGTTTTAGCCAAAAAGTGTGTATTGCTAAAAAGGATAAAGGAATTTAAATATCCGAGCTGGTTCTTTAAGCCTGACCTAACTAACCAGCTCATCAGGAGATAATCTCCTGTCCTGTGCAGTAGTAAATAATCTTTGATTTTGAAACATAGCCAAGAAAAAACCCTGTATCATGAACGAAGCCCTCCATGAAAAAAAAAAATGAGAACCATAAGTTAGCGGAACAGAAGCTAACAAGGAAAAAAGGCGGGACTTTGACTCTTTGTGGCAGGATTACTGCTGCAAGCACACCGTGATCACACCTGCCAGTCGACCGATATACAGTGTATTTTACAGTATATTGCACTTGCACAAGATGTTAGTGTTCTCAAGCTGGGGTTAACAATCACAAAAAGCTCTTTGCCAATGCTCTGGGGCTTCATCACAGGGTAAAAAACAAAACAGACAAAAAAACCAAGTCGTGTTGGGAATCAAAATGAAAAACAAAATCATGAAATGACACTAAAAATTACAACAAAGACAACAAACACGATAAATCCTACACCCCTGACTAGATTTAGTTAAATAAATGCTTCCTCCAGATCATGACAGAAGATTATTGTGCAATTTTAAACCCCTGCTCTTCTGATTGGCTGATCAGTGGCAAGGGTTTGACCATCGACTGACACCCTGACATGCCCACCGTTCCCCTTCAAATATGTATCTACACGATCTATGGAAAACTGAAAGAGATACAGTACATAAAACCCAGCAGACACAATGCTTTCTGCAAATTTACAACCAAAGGGACACGTACAGTTACAGGTCCTAAACCTATAGTAAAACAACAAAACTGGTGTGAGAGGGAAGACAAATAAATTCAAAGCGAGGCACCCTTGAAAGGAAATCATGATATGAGAGGGATCACACAGCTCCTGACAGGTCAGGTTCACAACTTCAAAACAAAAACAAAACAAAACAAAAAAGAAAAAGAAGAAGTAGTCCTGGAGAGGAGCGAGTGACAGCGACCCAGCTAGGACAGGACAAGCATTGTGGTGTGTACTATCTCAGTCTAAACACCTGCAGTCTATGTGCTCGCATGTGCAGAGAGACATAAATAGCGTCCATTAACACAGCATTATAAACCACTGAGAGAAGTAAAAACAGTACATTTAGCTACTTAGCATAGGCTATGCTAGAAGGTGGAAGTTTGTTTGTGTTAACCGGATCATTCTCTACCTTCCTCCCTACATTCTTTACATCCTTCTCATGAAGTCACCAATAACGAGTATAGGTTTTATTTTAACTTAATGATAAAAACAATTGGCCTCCACAGGTATTTAGTTAAATACATCTACAGTACACTGTCGCACGTCTTGGCCTTTCAGTTTTTAGTTCTCCTCTTTAAGCCGTTCCCGACCTTCATACAGCTCCTTCTCTCTCCAGGGAAGCATGTGCAGTCGTGCCAATTTTACATCTGTACAAGACCGGACAGAACAGTAGTGCTCAACGCCATCTAAGTCAATTCAAACCGCACAGTTTTTTTTTGTTTTTTTTTAGTTTTTTTTTTTGTTTTTTTTCCTTAAAGAAGCATGTAAAATCTATCCAGAGAAAAGTGAGGTTAACAACCGATAATAGTAATGATGAAATGTACAGAGGTTAGCCTATAGGATCAAGCTATTTCTCGTGGTAGGGTCTCCATTTTTTTTTTTTGGTCTTTTTTTTTTTTTGTTGTAGGTTGTGTTTTAACTTGGTTTTTAATTTTTTTTCAGATCTTGCTACCCTTTACATTCAGCTTGGCACAGTGCAGAACTACTCGCACGACAACGACGGATGACGACAGACTGTGCAAATCAAAAACGAAAACCCTAAGCAGCGCATTTGAGGTGCGCGCGGTTTCGCTTGCTGAGGCTGCGCTCAAGACTGCGTTTGGTTCAGTGGGTACGAATATTATCTTGCCTTTTGTGTAAATCAATTTGTTTTCTTTTTTTTTTATTATATCCAGTAGGAGGAAAAAGAGATAAGTCATGATGAGATTTGGAGGGAAATGAGGGAGTGGGTGGAGGTGTGGGGGTTGGAGCTGTACAGGCCAGGAATATTTATATATATATATTTATAATTCAGAAACTCCTTCGTGGCTCCAAAGCAGCGACGAGGAGCCCGTTCGCTGTAATGGAATGACAGGTTGTCGGGGAGGGCAAGGGGGTGATATTGGCTTCTTCAGTGGTGTCGTCCTTCTATCCCGCTGCTCTTCAGCTGCAGATACACAGGAAAAAAATGCTCTAAGTGAATGTCGTCCTTTCTGCACACACTAGAGCCACCACCCATCATGCAGCTGGCAAGCTACATTCAAGATGTGTCACACAAATTTCCCTTGAAGCACCCAGGAGGGAGCTTCTGCATTAATGTGTTTGCTGAGTTACAAACAGAAGGAGGAAGTCAGATTAACATATGTAATCTAAAAACTGGTTTCCAAACTGACAAAAGGCAATACTTTTACTATTACTAATTAATATACTTCAAAATGATAACTGAGGTCAGGGTTTAATAGTGTAGAAACCATTTTAAGTAGTATTCTCATTCTTCTTCCCTTTGACATTCAATTATATTTTATTTCTATGTAAAATGATAAAAAAAACTGTAAATTTTAACTTTGTATGGCTTAATCTCGCAGTTTTCATCTACAGAGATTGTTTTTCATATTTCATTGCATTATTAAATGGTTTACATTTGGAGATGCATGTAACAAAGTCCATAATATAAAAAAAATGTTGCTCTATGCATTACCTTACTTTGTTCTAACAGAGTAAGAGAAAGTTAATGCATCCCTTAAATAACACACTGTCCCATTAGCTACTTTTAAGGACAGAGTGGTGTTGAACTTACTTCTTTTCAGGCTTGCCGCTGCCTCCTCCCCTGATGGACACCGTCTGGCTGTTCTGGTAGAAGCCCCCTCCACTGCGGTTGATGTTGGGGTGAGTGGGAGATGCCACTGGCTGCTGCCCAGGCCGAATAGGCTTAGCTGGGGGAGAGAAGAAAGAGTTAAGTAAGGACTGACCTTTTCAGATGAAGATAGTTGTTTTGGATAAGAGAGAGATTCATATTTCATTTCAGACAAAAGACATATAGGGTTATAAAAACTGTAAATGATCTGTATAATGTTTCCAGACATTGTTACATGCCACAATAATCCCGTATTCTACCCAGAATAAAACAAGGTGTGCATGTATTTCCACCTCATCCATCCACACTGACCGATCTGGGCCGAATGTCCCCTCCTGGCCATGTTCTTGGCCCTGACGGCCTCCTTGATGCGGTCCACCTCCTGCTGGTAGCGCTTGCGGTCGCGGGCGGCGTTCTCCTTGGCCTCTTTCAGAGCAGACTCCAGGGCCTTGACCCGCTCAGCCGTAGCACGAAGACGCTTTTCCAGTTTAGGAAGCTCACAGCGCAGGTCTGCATTATCACGCACCAGCTGTGGGACAATTTGCATTGTTTAAAATCTTTGCTTATCAAATGTTCTGCAGAAGTTTGAAGATGGCAGCGCAACATTTTACAAGGAGCAAGAAGAAAAAAGGAACATGATAACTGCAAAGAAAGACCAGTCTCACAAAGGGAATGTGAGATCTTGAAGGACAGCAATAATCTGAGCTTTTGTTGGGTTTTTATTTAAATCCTACCTGTTTGTGAACCTTGGTGAGCTGCTCAAGATTGTTCTCAAGAAAGGAGATTTTCTGTTTCTGTGCTGCGCTGCCGCCTGTGTCATCTGAGTCCATCTCAGCGCTCTGCACAACAAATAATACACAGGGATTAAAACTTAAATAACAGCCAGGAGGACTTGTGTTCACATCGTACAATCCTTTAATCTCTACTATTTCAGTCATCTTTATTTTATGGCACAACTACCATGTTGTTTTTCTTGTGTTTGGAGTGTTCTTTGTTTTTTTCTTTCCTAAACAACTTTTCCTCTCTAAAAACATCTGATCATAGTGGTTCACCTTTTTCACTCTGGTAGCCAAGTCCTGGACAAAGAGCTTCCTCAAGTTGTGCAGGGTCTGCAGCTCCTTGGCCTAAACAGAAAAGAAACGCAATCATGATTTAAAAAAAGCCTTACTGAGACAACAAAAATTTGTCTCATCAATGTTATATACAAGAACCTAACAGAGAGGAACAGATGAGTTACCGAAACGTCAATACAATTTGAATATGCATTTGCTAACACACTGAATTTACTGTATATACATGACAGAAATGGAAAGTACAGGTTAGACTTGTTTCTCATTTACAGCTTGCTGCAATGTGTGCAAACAAGTCAACCTAATGATATAATCAGTTCTACTTGCAAATGGACATAATCTCGATATTTCCATTTGATAGCCGTTTTTGATTATCAGTTGATCTCCATGAACTCACCACTGTCTCCTCCAGGCCCTTCAGGTCCTGTCTGGCCTGTTCCCTTCTGTCCTGCATCACCCTGAAGGACAACAACAACAACAACAGTTAAAATCTAACAGTGCTGCTGTTTTAAAGACAGACAGTAAAAGCTGCTGTACATGTGATTATGTGAATGGGGATAAGTGGCTACAATTGTATTGTGTCTGGAATTAAATAGGACTTTTTGATCGGGACTTTTAGCTTTTAGACATTTGCTTTTTCAGTAGCAGTTTAATTGTGCTGAGTTGTGCCGAGCTGCACCAGTGCATGGATCCGCCTCCAGACAACCTCCCTTCCCCACCTTGGACAAGTGTATGTCACAAGACTTAAGGAGTCTGTGGAAAAAGGCTAAAAGTGACTTATGTTGAGTCAGCTGAGTTTGTGTATGTGTTTGCGTGACGTACGTGAGCTCGTGCAGCTTGCGGCTCTTCTCCTGGTCGGTGGATTTAAGTTTCTCGTGCTCCACTCTGAGCCTCTCCTGCTCCAGCATGATCTTCTGGTTCAGACTGGAAGAGAAAACACAGCATCATGTTCATATGAACCAACTGACTGAACGGTGCATCTGTGAGGACAGTGAGAATTACTTTATTGTAATAATAGTTTTAACATTAAAAAGCTATCACTGATCCTCTTTATTTATCCCCCACAGTTTTCACAAACTGAATTCTTACTCTTGCAGCTCAGTGATGAGTTTCTCCTTGTTGTCCAGCTCATCTCTCAGGCTGCTGATCTGCTTCTGATGAGCCTCACGGTGGGAGTGGATCTGCTTCTCCACTGCTTCCTGAACACACACAAATACACAAATTCACACGACTTAGCTGAAATAATAACACACAGTGAATGACCAATATGGTGCTAAGTTAATGCATAAAGATAATAAGATTAGCATTTAACATGTTAGGTTTCTTTACACAACATTCTTGGTATTTTCTGTAAAACTGAAGTGTGTGCTTGTGTCCACTTTCCAATAAGACACATGGACATACCTTGACTTCATTGGCTGTCTGGATCTCATTTTCTTTCTCCATAGCATGGACTTTCTCTGTAAAAAATAAAGGATTCATCATTGTGAGATGGGCGTAGAGGAAAAAACAGGAATGTAAGTCTTCACCAAAATAAAAAATTCCTTTATTAATGACTTATGATGCCTTAGACCAGAAGTGCTCAATGCGTCGATCGCGATCTACCAGTCGATCGCAAAGGTAGTATTGGTAGATCGCATGACATTAAAAAAAATAGACGCCAGCCTATCATCCATCCCGTCACTAGACTGATATACAGGGTAGCCAGTCAGATGACATCTGAATTTTTCTGACACTTGGGTCACTGGGCATGCGCAAACAACGGCTCTAAGTGCAGCAAAACTAACAAGCTAGTCAGCGAGTTACCTTCAATTTTTAGCTCTCGGTTTTTTCTCTAAAACTTAAGAAAGGGTAGGGTGTTGTGCAATATTGGCTCATGCAGTTATGCAAGGTACATCAACATACATTGTACATATAAAGAATCCTTAATATATTTGTAAATAAATATATGTTATGTTTTGCATTTTTGTAGTGGGTAGATCATTTTGACTTGGTCATTTTATAAGTAGCTCGCATGCTGAAAAAGTGTGAGCACCCCGGCCACGTTGCTGCAGTTTTGCGCAGTCTTTTAGAGTGTGCACTAATCTGCGGTATTAACAATATACATTACAGTAGGTAAACATTTCAGTGTCAGGATTGAACCATCAGAAATGACAAGTGTGTTTCCTAACTTTCTCCAGTTTCTGTAAGTCTGAAGAGCTGGTTCCACTTCGAAACCAGTTCTTAAAATCCAGCCCTAACAAGTTTGTCAAGTTCAATGACAGTGAGTTGAAATTCAAGAGCTTCTGAGCGGCTGTTTAACTTTTATTCCACAGTTCCTGTTAGGATTTACTGCCTCTAGTAGAAATAAATGTACTCCTTTATCTCTTGCTCTTGTTCTTGAATAGTGACGTACCCTGAGCACTGAGCTTGACAAGTTCCTCATTGAGAGAGTCCACGTTCTCCTCCAGCTGCCTCTTCTTCTGCTCCACATTCTGCAGGTACTCAGTCAGGGACTTGATTTTAGCTTCATGCTGGAATCAGAAGAAATAACACTGATGTTCATACATATTATCTTCATCAGGACGTACACTGGAAATGATTCCTCCTTTATAAACACACAGGGATCAGTCACATGAGCATTTTCAGCTCTCAACATCCCCTGTGGTTGGTTACTATGTACCTGGGAGATGCGCAGCTGGCAGGCAGCCAGCTCCTTCTCGTTCTCGTCCATCTTCTTGTTGCTCTCTGACTGGGTGCTCTCCAGCTGCTTGCAGCGTTTCACCATGGTCTTCACTTCTGACTTCATCTTACTGATGTAGAGACGGGCCACTGTGAACTCCTCATCTATCATGCCGCTGCCGCCCTCATGTTGCTGGAAGGGTAGAGGAGGAAAGTTGAAGAGGCATGAAAACAGACAGGAAGAAGACAGAACCAGTTTTTCCATGCATTTGATCATCAGAGTCTCCTGATCCTGTAGCCACAGTGTTGCTGCAGTAACTCAGCACAAAGCATCTCAGTACCTTGATGTCATTGCTGCCTACGGCGATGCCGATCTCAGCGAGGTCTTTGAGCAGTGAAGACATCATCTCAGTCACCCTCTTCTTCTGGTGGTTGGACATCTCCTTCAGCTTCTGGAGCTCAGAGTCCAGAGATGACAGGATGGACTGCAGAGAGATGTATATTCAAGGATCGTGTTTTATGAAGAAAAAACACAAGAAGAGAACTGTGTCCACTTTTTGTCACTTCTATTGCTTTCTCACATCAATATTGTCCATAATTTAGTGTCATTTGTGCAAATAAAGAATTGAAATGGTAAGTGGAGTAGATTTAAACAATCCCCTACAATGTTTATTTTGAGAATAATTATTAGGACTTAGTTTATATAGGATTTTGATTTATTACAAATCAAATGTATCTTTCTTAAGTAACATCATATGACTGACTTTATATGGTCAACCACCAAGCAATTCTCAAATTATGTTAGAAAGGAAGGGGCTGTATCAGTAACCACATGTATTTCAGTGGTTCTATTTATCACTGCAGGTTGTAAAAGTTTAATTATAGAGCTGCATGTCTGTGTGCTACATATTAACATGGTCCAACTAAAGGACAAATAAAAGGCACATGACTTAGATTAAAACATCACAGGGACTTTAAGCATGCTGACGTCTGCCCCTAGCTCACCGATTTCTGGCTCAGCTCCTCGCTGATGGCCTCAAACTCCTTGGTCTTATCCTCCACCTCCTGGCTCTTCTGGTCGTAGTTGACAGCCAGCTCTTCCAGAGCCTGCAGCACCTCCTTTACCTCATCCTTGGAGGCCTCGTTCTCTGCCTGCAGGCGGTTCAACTCTGCCTGGAGGTTCTCATGATCGCGGCGGGAGGAGGCTAAAAGCTGCAGGCAAGGAAGCGCAATTCAGTTATTCCTTTAAAATGCATTAGAGCTGCAGATATTCAGTGTGTGTTACAATATGGATTAGTAAGCAAGTTGGACTTTCTTTTGATCTTCTATCAAATACACAAGCTTTATTCCCTGCTGATTTTTATTATTTAAAATTGATAAGACGCACATAGCCGTTCGGAAAATGATCTTAGGAGTGAAAGAAGGACTTTACACTTGTGTCATACTTTCTCTGTGAGCAGTCTGTGTGTGTGTGTACACACTACATGCAACTGGAAACCCTATCTTTCCTCACTGAGTTTGTTTTTGATAGTGGCAACCAACAATGACGGTGTGGTTTTTTATACTTGTTCAGAAAGAACAACAGACAGTGAGCACACTGGAAAATCATTGCCCTCTGACATATTACACAGATACAAACACTGAAATGATCAAGCTCAAAGCCAGTGTGTTGCCCCAAACCTCAGAAACTACAAAAAAACAAGAGGTCACTGCACTTTTGCCTCCCCTCTGCCCCTTGGGCTTCCAGTACTCACCTCCTCCTGGTCCAGCATCTGCTGCTTCAGCTTCTCAGCCAGCTGACTCTGCTGGTTGATTTCCTCGTCCTATAAAGTGCGGAGATTCTTCCATTAATTACAAAATGTTATTTATAAAACTTGTATGCATTATATTCCATGTCTACATATTGACATTCATACACGTTTGGTACAGACACCCCGATCTCACCTTATCATCCAGCTGTTTGTAAAGCTTGGCCAGCTCAGCCTCACACTTGTCCTTCTCCACGTCAGTGAGGCGAACACCCGGCACGTTGGGCGTTGAGGCTGACTTGTCGTTGATTATGTTGTCAAGGGCCAGCACCTCAGCGTTGGCCTTCTCCTTGTCAAACTGCTCTTCCACTGGCACACTTTCACCTAAGGTGGGAGCACGCACACACACACATACACACACAAATTAAAAAAAAGGAAAAGAAAAATCCTTTAAATCTATAACCAAAAAGATACAGCTTAAAAAAAAAATTGATCTCTCCTAAAGTAGGAATCAAAGACAAACTCGGACACTGCAACTTGCACTGGAACCACAGCTGGAAAAAAAGAACCAAACCTAAAACTTCTACCTTAAAAACTAAACAAAACTGAATCAAAGCTTGTAAATCTATTCCTTTCCTGAAAGCATCCGTAAATGGGATTGAGAATAGATGAACCAACAGAATCAGACAGACTGCTTCCTCACCATTCCTCCAGCGGTTGAGCTCGTTCTCCAGCCAGGTGATGGTGTTCCTCAGGGTCTTATTCTTCTCCTTCTCTCTCTCATACTTCTGCTTCCACTGCTCTGCTGTCAGCTCGATGTTCACAGTGACAGTGTTCTTGATAGTCTTTGCTCTGAATGTAGAAAATTAAAGATGTCACTAAATATACCAGCAACCAAATCTGAACCATCAGTGGACCAACTGTGACAATGATTATAAATACACGTCTGGTATTCTTTAAGTTTTCAACACTTGTCAACAGACATCTTAAACTCTATTATAAATGATTAATTAATAATTTCCTTTAGAAAGTATTCATATTACAAACTGAATAAATTTCATAGAGCATTGGTGCTTGTTTCTATTCTACTGGCCTACCAACCTTTGTCCAAACATGAGGGTGGATTTGGTTTCAGCCTCATTGTAGGAGGAAGGCGAGCAGCAGATAACAATGGTGGTTCGACAGTTACCACCCAGCGAGTCCTGCAGGATACGGGTCATCTTGCTGTCTCGGTAGGGGATGTAGGCCTGGTATACACAAAAATATTTACGGGGAAATTTTAAAAAGCTGAGCAAAAATCAAGATTCACTGACTCTGAATGGGGCATCACCTTGATCGGGAATTATTTGACAAAAATACTCCGACAGGCAACGTTATTTGAGTAAAGAGTATCAAACAAATGAGGTTTTTCTCTCAGCTGATACAATACATCTTCACATGCTCCTGCTGCTGTCCTGAAACCTAATAAGAGGTCTGTGGTTTCACCAGCACCGAGCCAAAATGATGTGATGGCTTTGGTTACAGCTCAGTTGGAAAACAGTTAAATGATTACTTGATATTTGATTGGTACTGATACAAACAGCCAAGCTGTGGTAGTCTGATTTAATCTCTGGGCACCAGAATACTCTGTCGGGAGAGAGACATCTCTGCACAATAGCCTATTTGTTTTGGGCCATCACCAATATATCAGCAGCCATCCGCCTCAGGTTGTTTACAGAGGGAAGAGGCACTAGAACAAACTAACTGTTGATTAAAGTAAAAAATGTGACACTGCTACGAAGGAGCTTAACAAAACATTGCTTGGAGGAAAGTTTTTATCCGCTCAAGTTTTTTCTGCAACACAAAGAACCTGTAGATGGCTGAAAATGGCATTTTCACAGTGAGATAACTAAAAAAGATGGTGACTTTCCTGATGTATTTGCCGCTCTGGGCTGTGCAGCTGGTAAACAATAGACTGCACTTGTGTCGGTTATATTAACATTAATGTCTGTAATTTCGAAATGCTATAAAAAAACATTTGAGGGAAAAATTATCACCTGAAGTATTAGGAGATTCAACAGTTATTGTGCTGAATAAGCGTAATGATAAGGCTCATTTGGGCTCATTATGTTCTGAAGTAGAGATTAAAGCTTAGACAATTAACTGTGTCACAGTAACCTTAATTAGGAAAAACATTTACCTCAGCAGTTGCAAATTAAAGGACTAGAACCCAGAGAAGAACACCTTAACAAGTAACTGCCCAAACAGATTTAGAGGTAAATTAAGAAACAAAGCCTTTTTATGACTAAAAAGGAAATGAGGAAGTTCAGTAACTGACCGTTCCTTCAGCCAAGGCAGAGATGACGTTTCCCAGGGACGACAGAGACTTGTTGATGTTCTTGGCTTCATCCAGCACAGCACCTTCTGCTCCTGTTTTACTGACCTGAAAAATCACATACACAGAAACCTCAACAAGGTGTTGCACAGCTCAATGTGTAAGACAACGGAGTCCAGAGATGGTTTAGCTTTCCTTTAGCTCTCAGTACCTTTTCACTCCCAGCCAGATCCACCAGGTAAAGTTTGCCGCTGAGCTTCTGCTCTGTCTGAGTGTTCTCCTGTTTGACGTTTATCAGGAAAATACTGTGACTCCTGGAGCTGTGCTCGTTCATGTCTGAAGAGATAATGACACCAACGTGGTCAAAAAATAGCAGTCTAAAAATTCACTAACAGTCCATGAAATTTTGACACAGATGACTGGAAAACAACAGAATGATATCTTACTTGTAACTGCTACGTGTCTGTTTGATTTGCCCTCATCAATTGTATCCATGACTTCCTCTGGGCTGCAGACAAACCTCTCAGTGCAGCCCTTTAAAGACAAGCAGATCATGAGGTTAGATGTTTGGTCCTCACAAACAAGTTTTGCTGGTACTTGAAATATGACAGGAAGTTAGCTCTCACCTTGACGTAGGGTACTCTGTTTTTGTCTTCATGTACTGATAAATTGGTCTTAGACACTGGAAATGGCAAAAATTGTGTCAGAGAAATTGATTTGAAGAGACATTTTTTGTAATTTTGACTTTTACAACTGGTTTTTAAATGAAGCAACCAAGATGGAATTTGGGGAAAAAACTTTTCGATTTGATTCCATGGGTTTGACAGAAAATTGGATTAACTGATTAGAAATTACAGCTGTTTTTAAACAAAATGGGGTTGGGATTAAAAAAAAAAAAACAAGTAAATGTCTGACCACTAAATTTTCTGCCTATTTACACAGACTATTCACAGCCAACACCCCCTTCCATCATGTTCCTGACAAAGATGCCTATTAATTTTCTCTTGTTTCATAGGCTAACAGCTTTTTCTGTGATGTCTGCAAACAATTTTAACACCATCACAGCCACTCACCATCCAAAAGATCCCGAATCTTGTCTAAGTAAATTTCAAAATATGAAACCTGTGAACAGAAAGAGAATCTCATAAATCTTTGCTGCTGACAGGTCGGACAAGAGTAAACAAAATGAATTCATGTCAAACCATTACATTTCACTTTTTTCATCATTCCCATAAAACAACTATTTGCCACCATGTTTTATAAGGCAAGAGTGAAAATCAGTAAAAATGGGGGAGAATCAGTTAGGTAATATGATGCTGCAGCACAAAGTGGCTTGTTACCCATCAGCTTCCTTCAAAACTTATTTTTGCACAGTGAAAATGTACGGGAATAGAAAATTACAAACCAGGAAGTATGTAGCTTGCCGCATCACCCACAGATGGAAATTGAATTAGTCAGCCATTAATATAAGACTTTAAACCAATTATCTGAGGCTGGAATTTGAATTTGGAGATTAAAATGTTTTACATTTCTATTCAAGGCAGTGTCTCTATAACCACTGCAACCTTATTGATTTTCAGCTGGAGTCCGGATACATTAAGAGTTTGCCCCTTCAAACTACTTACTTTGATATGAAACTCCAGGTTTTCGTCCATGGAATAGATGTAGTTAAAGATATCTTGCACTATCCTGGGGATGATTCCCATTGCGTCTGTGTCATGGAGATTTCCCTGCAAACAGAGACCAAATGAATTTAATTTAACGATAGGAAGTGAGGACTAATATTTAAAATACTTCAATATAAAAGAACAACAATGGTTGTTAGACATCCTTCTTACCTCCATGGTGTGTGTTTTGCCAGATGATGTCTGCCCATATGCAAAAATTGTTCCATTGTATCCCTCCAGAACATCTACAAGACACCACACACAAGGTTTTCAATATTATAGACAAGATTAAGAAAAAGCCAGGATGCTTTCGTTTTTCATTTTGTTGTGCACATGCCTCCAAAGTCTGGTGAGTAAACATACTGATTAAAACAAAAGTGAGAGTTTACCCTTAACAATCTTCTGGGCGCAGGCATTGTACACTTGTTCCTGTGTTGTACTTGACTGAAAGACTCTGTCGAACATGTACGGTTTGCCCTGAAAAGAGGATGAGACGAAAAAGTGAGTGAGTAATTACAATAGTACCAAAACAAAACCCATTGTTGTGTGGCGTTAATTAAAATAATTATCTGTGGCATGTCTTGTAAACAGATCCATGTGTACTACTTTCTTTTCAACCAACCCGGAAAAAAAAGCCTTTTAGCATTATTTCAACACCTCACATCCGAGGTGTTTCCTGAAAGCAAACTGAGCAGAGAGGATGTTATGCATACAGCAGCAGTAGTTTGTCTAGCATCAATAGGCTACATCATGATCGGTGATCATTGCTGAGGGGACCCAACGATAACAGGTCCACCTACATGACACTTAAACTTCAGAAGAGAAAAGTCACATGCATGCAGTCTCACCCTTACTTGTTCATTTATTTACAAAAGGTGTGTTTCACTGATGAGCAAGTATCTTTTCAGACATGTTTGCCTTTATTTGATGGAGACATCAGAGGTGAAAGGATACTAGGGCGAATAAAAAAGGTGAAATACAAGAAAGATCCCCTTCAAAGGCGCATGATACAGCTTTTCTTGTCCCCTTTAAACTCCCCCACAACCATATTCAAACATCATTTCTGATTAACTAAATTAACACCCTTTACCACTAGCTTAACAGCCTACTTCAAATACTCAGGGTGTAGCTGACTGTGTTATCCCATGGGCCGGTCAAAACTTCAAAGCCAAATTCCAGTGGGACGTCAATCGATAGCTAGATTTAAGAAAGCAACCGCACTATAATAAAACTGAAGCAGGCAGCCCTCAGGTTTAACTGAGATAGCACAGTGTCTTTGGAGGTTTGAAATCCCAGTTGACTCATGTTTTCTCCAGCTTGATGGGTGGGGTTCTAGCTGTGGTACATTAGGAGTTTATAAAGAAGACAGCCCCATTCGCATGTGATACCTCTGGTTACATAACATACATGCCACAGTGGCAGGAGATTACAGTAGTCAGTGTCAGATTCAGTGTTAACACCTGTAAAGGCAGGACAGGGCTGGAACTGTCCTCAAGCAGCTGGAGTCACCTTGGAGATGCCGCTGATTAGGGCTTTCTTGTCTAGAGCCACATGCAGATGTAAACACATTTCCAAAAATACAGCAGCTTTATGAATACTTCAACTTCTCAAAAAGCTTCTAAAGCTGAGACGTTCTCAGACAAATGCCACTTTTAAAGCAGAGCTCGGTGCAACACAGATGAGCAGCATCTTGAGACTCTGATCATTTATTCCAGCTGGCCACATCCTGGTTATTAACCCTGCCCAAAACATGAACGCTGAGCCACTATCAGGCCAGCCAGACGCTTACAGCAAACAATGGCACAGCCCTGTGCAAAGTTCTCATTGTTAGTGCTGCTACTGGCCTAGTTACCTACACTTCTGTCCAAGGGGATTACTGACTAGAAATGTTAACTACAGTGAAAAGAATTGTTACAGTATTAATAAGCGCTCTGTCATGTTTCTGTTTCCTGATGGCTTTGTAATGATACTGGCACAGGCTGAGCTGTTCAGGAGAGACAGTAACAGATAGACTGAGGTTATTCTGCAGCATCCACATGGTTTTTGTTGTAGGACGCATGAAACCTAACTAGATTTTTGCTGCTACGCAAGTATATTTTGGTTTGTTCATAACCTTGCTTCCTGGTACACAGCTGGAAGGAAAAAAGGGTGTTTTACTTTTATGTTATTTCCTTATTAAATGTGCTAGAAGCACTTATGCTTATCTCTCTAATCCCTTTGTTACCTTTATCCCTCAAGCACTACCACGATATCCGGAGGAAGATCAGGTGTGATTTTTCAGAGTGTCCCAGGCAACTACGCGCAAATAGGAGATGGATGAATGACCTGACCTTTTATGTGTAGAACTTGACATGAAGTAAAAGATGCAATATTAATTTATGTGCTGCACACTTACATTATGCTGGCAAACCCAGCCCGGCAAACTCAGCTAGTTATGACACCCATACACATACTCATCTGGAAATTTCGACTTCAGCTTTTTCCAGTTAAAGACTAGTAGAACTATAAAGTGAGAAACAGCTGGGTATGGGTGTACAGCAGGAATATGTTCCAGGAGACTAAGAAAATATCTGTTGTTGGGAATCTGTGACAATGATGATGATGATTATTATCAATGAATATCTGTGATCACTGAAGCAACACAATTAAGGCCTGCAGTGGTGATGAAGATGCTTGTTAGATTTCTTTATAATATGCAGAATTTCTGTTTGGGCTTTATCCGTTATACAAAGAAATGCCCTGCCCCGGACTGATTTAAAATGGATAAAAAATATGAGTTGAGAGACTCAGTCACCCTGGATAATGGCATCTGCAAAACAAAAGCACATCTCCTCAATAATTACCCTCCCCACCCAGAGAGATTGCCCAGCACCAGGCCAACTGCATGCGCCGATTGGTCGAACAGCTGGTTACCAGGAGAGAAAACACAGGGATTACCCAGGAGGCTTGTCCCGCTGCTTATGGGCATTTCATGCGCTATACTTCTGATAGCAGCACCAGCAGAGACTACTAGGCTTTGGCCTGCAAGCAACACGTGGTTCTTCACAATGTTCATTGGTATTTTGGCACTATGACTGGCACTCTGAATTGGGCTTGGCCGCATCATGCTGGAGAAGCACAGACAGTACACTATCAGTTTAAGGCCCGAGGTCAGTGTCAGCAAAACTATTCAAGAAGTCACTACAGAGACAACAGTCTTGTTTTGAATGACAGCAAATGAAAAGTCTCTTTGTAGTCTAAATTTACCATCTAAATTAGTAGTTTAACTCTAAAAGGAGATGTAATTCACGTCCACTTAGCCAGAACATGCAAATTCCTGTAGGGAGTTCAAGATCACTTTATGTCTCCTTGTTAAGTCTTGCAAAGCACAGGTGAAATAGCAAAGTCCACAAAGAGAACAATAAGGAAACCTAATGGTTAACCATGTGACATGTAATTGGCTTTTGAACATTTGGCATGTACAAACTTGACCTATTCCCTTGGCTTTTATACTTTTGTCTATGGTGTCTAATTACTTCCGTTATAGTGTATTTTAAAAGAGCAGTTCCTTTTTCTCTTTGTGTAGCTTTGGTGCAAAAGGTGCTCAATGACATTTGGGCAGGTTGTGCAAACAGTGCCTTTTAAAGACAAGTAACCTGTATAGGCGTATAATGACAAAGCATGAAGTGCACATCTTTTTCAAACTGACCTCAGGGCAAACTCTTCGTTGATTCAGTAAAGTGGAAGTACCATGTCACTACATCACTAAAAGGCATTTCCTACTTTTGTCATAGTGAAAATTTGGCACCAGGCAATATCCTTATCAGATGTATTACTGGTGGTGATTAAACAAAAGACAACAAACTTTGGTTAGATCCCAAAGTAAAAGTCTCATTATAAGAAAACATAGTTAAACTTTGGACCACACAGTTGAAGGTGTTTTTATTGGCTAAGAAGTGCCCAGTCACTGAGTGCAAACTGAACACCAGTGACCTGCCTTTATTAGTCTGAGACTCGGTATTATTTTGACGTTACCATTGACTGTGTTTACTATTCCTTATTGAAAACATCTTGACTCTTTGTTACGATTCATACTTCCGATTTAAACTTGGTCCACAAATGGGTTGGTTACGTAGCCATCTGGTCAGCTAGCTAATGTTAGCGTTAATTAAGCAGCAGTATTAAAACTAGCCAGCTAGCCAAGGCCGGCTAACGTTAATCTGTCAACTACCAGCTGGCCTAGCCTGCTAGCCAACAGTCTGTTAGCCACTACTAAATCAAAGCTGGCTTTACTTTATGCTGACGCAAACTGTTCACAATTAACAGCTTTATCCTTACATATGTACACCTACTTGTTCATTAATGTCGTGATAATAATGTAATAAACAGCGCGGAGGGTTGGCAGGCTAGCCCCGGCGACATTTTAACCTGTTCAAGCCTTTCTGTCTGTGGCTTTGTTGAATGACAGCTCGCTAGTCATGACAGGGTAACTGCGATATATAGACATTTAACACTAACAACAATTGGTTTGGCTTTTTCAAAATGAAACGAAATGCTACTGCCAACTGTTCACGAAATCGGGACCAAATATGTGACACGTTGTGTTAAACCGGCAGTTTTGGTGGCGCCAGAAGTTGTCTGAAGCTGAGGGCCAGCGAAACAACGCAACGATGAATAGTTCAGCCCTTGCTAGCTAACGTTTGCTAACATGCTAAGGTGCTAGCTACTATAGCTACATGACAGTCAAAAATGGCGAACCGCTGACCGTTTCAGAAGGATCAGTCAAAAAGATAGCAACACCGAATAACTCACCCCGATAACGACGGTCTCGTCCCCTTGAAACTTGGGAATGTATCTGTCGCCTCTGGTCACCTCGGAGCTATTCAGGGGCCTAAAACGGCACATCACTTTGATGGTGCACTCCGCCGGGTCGGCCATCTTCCACGGTTTACGAATGGAAATTCACCAATAAAATTGAAGTATATCCTGGATGCCAGGAGCGGCCGTGGTGGGCGAAAGGGAGGCCGAGCCCCTCTGTCCCGATCTCAGGTTCTGGAAAGGGCGATTATCTGTCGGGCATTCAACAAAAATCCTTGTTTTCCACTCAATCACTTCCCCCTCCTGTTAGGAAGCCATGACACCGGTGGATCAGCGGCTGGCCACCTCACCCCTCCTGCTGCTGTGGATGTGGTTCACAATGACGTCACCTCGGCGCTCCCCTCTCCCTGTGTTTGTGTTGTTGTAATGGAATAATGAACAATCAGTGAGCATCCACAGAATCACATATCAGCTTTAAAAGTAATAAGAAACATCAAAATAGGGCGTAATGTTATACATACATGGTTTTCTCATAGACATTTGTTTGTTTTTTTCCTGAGTGGCAGAGTGAGAAAAAGTAGTTCTACATGTGGTCAAATACCAGATAAGATATCTGTGGTTTTCAGTTTACTTATACCCCCATTCTCCTTCAAAGGGTATTATTGCACTATTAACTCAATTATATTTATCAGATACCTAAAGTTATTTACTTTGCAGATAAAGACTGCACATGCTTTGCATATATAGCCTATAAGGATATGGCTCATTGCTATAAATTAAACCAATATACACAGTATTTTAAATTAAATTTTGCCTGCCTCAAACAGCTATCACAATCAAATGCCTCTTACAACATTATGTGTTAAAAATAATTCAATAATACAATACGAGAATAGTAGAAAGTAATACTCTGAATGGAGCCTTTTGACTGAATATAATACTCATGCATAATGTGTTAAGACATTGTTGAGTACAGCCAGTGTTTAAACCCATAGAGACTATTTTTCCTTAAGATCATTGGGTTTTCCAGGATCACAAAAATGCTTTCCTGATGGGCAAAAATAAATAAATAAATAAATGAAATAAAAGTTTTATAATGCCTGAATGAAAAGACACAATGATGTTATGAAGTGTTGAAGACATGTTTTATGTGAAGTGCTTCAAGCAGTGGTGAGGAAAATATTACGAACACTGGACCTATTGTAATGCTCAGACGAGGATATTACTGTAGCCTGTAACTCAGCTGTCTTTAAGGCCGTATGCCATGGGAGCTGCAGCTGTGAGACCTCCTCCTAAATAAAAATGCATTATGTCTGACCTCATTCAACAGATGCCATAATGGAGGAAAAAGCCATGGCAAACCTCATGTGGCTGAACAAATTATCTGGCCACTCCCTGAAACAGTGAGGGATATCCTTTTTCATGTTGGAGGACTGAGCTAATTCAAATACCAGTTCTACTGGCCCACTTGTGTGTGTTCATCGAGGAAACCAAAGGGTGTGGTACTTCTGTGTGAGCTAACATGCTGGTCTGTTTGTCTTTGAGCAACAAGTCCCCAAAGACCACATTGTCTACTGTTTATCATCTGTGGGAATGGAAAGATTCCCAATATTCCCAGATTCCTAATCTCTTTTCCTAGTATTTCTAATTTTCCTTGCATGTTCTGCTCATTTGATTTTGAAAAAAAAACAACTAAGGTATTAATTTATTATACTGAGTTATGTATTTGAGACCCCCCACCTCACCTAACCTCATCCTAAATATGTACCAGAGGGCTCAGTGTCCGACTAAGCCTATTAGTTGACAGCTGTGTCTTGGTTATTATAGTCTTGTAATGTGTAGGTGTACTTTCATTGTTCATGTGATGGACTGTTGGCATGGATGTACTTGGAAAATAACAAAACATTAATCTACCTTTTCTGTAAAGCTTGATTAGTGCTCATTTCAATGAGGCAATAACCTTTTTATTCCAACAGTTCTCCACGCATTTTAGAGATAAAAACCAAAACAACATGGAGTCTTTTAATATTTATAAAAATGAACTGCAGTGTAAGAACAAAGCTGAATGATGCAAGAAGAGATGAAACGTTCTTCCTGTTGGCTGAGACAGGTGCTTTTTTAACATCACAAATTGAAAAAATACTTACTCGTATTTACAGCAATCTAAAATGATCATAATTGTGAATCTGTAGAGATTTATAATCCCAAACTGTATTTTTTATGATTTTTGTAATGACTGTAACACCAGTCATTACATTTGGCTTCCCTTTGAAGTGCAATGCATATGCCAGTTTCAGTAAAGACAAGAAAACCCTTTAACCATCATGTTCTGTGGCCTACAACAACTGTAGAATCAAATAAAAAAAACTTTGTGTTTTCATTGGACTAGGTTCATAAAATGTCCTGCCATTCAAGTAATATTTTAGAATATTATAGGAATTCACCATTATGACATAAATGAATAACGAATCAATGTTGCTCCCAGACAGTCATAGCAGCAGAGCTGGTGTTTGCCACTGTGGTTCAATTTGCTGTCAGGTTGATTTAATAAGAGACATGGGGGGGAGAAAATCTTAATTACAGAAAAGATGACACCATCTAGGACTCACAAAGCCAAAAACAATCCAGAGGACTCAAAAAACACAGATGACCAAAGTCTTACTTGGCAGAAGATTGGTGACAGTTAAACTAAACACAAATGATGGTAAGATATCAGATCTAGTGTTAGCACAGTTACAGTTTAAATGTTATTTACATTGGAGCAACATCTTAATTTCTGAGCTTACATGACAGACATTTTAGAGGGATAATCCTGACTGGAGTTGCTTAGTTGAGACAAGGGTGTATTAAAACAAAGAAAATACAAAACAAAAGAACACATCAGCTTGCGTTGCACTAACATAATGCATATTTAAATGTACATATTTAAGTTAAGTCAAGATTCATGTCTCATCAGGAAAGCCCCATGGCTCTTACAAACAGCAAGGTGGGATCCTTTATTTAGGAACTGGTTTTGTAAGAATACTTATACATATGTAATCAAATAATAAAAGAGGTAACATAAAAGGAGCAAACATCAGTTCACAATGCTTTTAAATGATAACCGAAGCACACAGCTGATGAGCATCTTGATGCTGAGATGGACAGGAGGAAAAGAAAAACAGAAAATGAGACAGAGGCTGCAAACAGAGGACAGTGGGCCAGTAAAACTGAATATGTTCTGGTTGTTGCAGGAAGTGTGGTCGGTCTGGGCAACGTGTGGAGATTTCCTTACCTCTGCTACAGGAATGGTGGAGGTGAATTGTAAAAAAAATCTAAATTTAGTAAAGAGCCTATTGCATTGACTCAACTCGAATTAATGGACATAAATGTTTACATGGCTTTTCAACACATCCAGGAGCCTTTCTGGTGCCATATGGTCTATTTGCTGTGGTTTGTGGGATCCCTCTGTTCCTGTTGGAGACATCAGTAGGTCAGTACACCCAGGAAGGATTCATCACCTGTTGGAAGAAACTGTGTCCACTGGCACAAGGTGAGCTGATGCTAAAACACCTAAAGAAAATAACTTTTTTCTTTTTCAATAAATCTTAAAGTTGTTTTACAATTTAACAGGTGCTCCTTTTAAAATTCTGTTTTTTTCTTCTCCTAAAGGAATCGGAGCTGGACATCTGATCATTTCACTCTGTTTTTTCATCTATATTCTGATTGAGGCCTGGGCTCTTTTCTACTTGGTGTTCTCAATCGGGTCCCAGCTCCCTTGGGCCAGCTGTGACAACAGCTGGAACACAGGTAAGAAGTTCATGTCAAGCTGTTAAAAACTGGAGTAAAGTTGAATATTGTTTAACTTCAGTGTCACAACATTAGACTGAAATCACAGAAGTAAATTGCACTAAACTCTGGTGTTGACAAAATTTGGTCAACTTAAACTCTAAGCTGTGGTAAAATATTAAATATTTTAATGTACAAATATTTTAATGTTTAAAAATACATTAATTTTATTGTACAATATCTGAAGTTCTTTACTTAAATTTAAAGTCTGCAGAATGAGAAGGAATCACTTACTGAGCATATAAGGTAACTTGAAATTAGCAGTAAATGATAAATCACATGAAATTAACATTTGGCACGTTTTTCTGAAACGGCTGAACAGATTTGCCATCTTTTTTTAAAGGCCTTTTTAGGTCCCAAGCACTGTAAGCAGTCTGAGGCGCTTACAGATGGAGTCAAGACTTTCATGATGCATGCATGCCAGGTTTTTCAGGCACAAGGGATGCACCAAAACTCACCAAATTTTGCACAGACATCAAGAGCAGTGAGGTCTTTTAACTCATGAGACACCTGGTTTAGGGTATGGCAAATTGGCTTAGTAGTGCCCCCTAGAAAATTTCAAAAGAGCAGCCCCCGCAGGCCCTTCGACATAGAATCGTAAGGAAAGAAAGGGCGAGAGAGAAAAAGCCAATGAGATCGGCGTGATGCTCGTTGTGTACCGGCACTGTAAGGAGTGATTCACAGGCAGCCTGTCCCGTCATGATAGTTAGGACCTTAAGTTGCTTGCTGGTGTTTGCATATAGACCACAAAAAAAAGGCGCAGCAAAAGTAAATACATAAACGGCATACAGTGTGAGAGAGATGGGGGGGGCGATTGAGAGAAAGCCGATGGTCACTCTGCTCGTTATGTATCGGCACAGTAAAGAGTGATTGACAGGTAGCCTGTCTCCTCATGAAAAGGGATACTTTGTTTTTTTTTTAGCTTTGTGGGGACCCATATACTTAATCACAGCTAAGTTTTTTTCCATTCACACTTTTTGACAACAGTATGCAAGACAGAAAGGGCATGAGTTTGTTGCAGTAAAAACTAATAAAATAAAATGTGTAGTGGAAATTAAAAATATATAGAGTACATGGAGACGGAGAGAGCACAGGAGAGAAAGTGTGCTTTTTGTTGTTCATAGAGTTTATAAATGTGGTGGCTGATAAGATTTAAATAGTCATGATTATTAGCTGTTTAGACAAAAAGTAATTTTTTACACCCTGATAAAATATATTTAAGCTGCTGATGGCTTGAAAAGCTGAAGTGTAAATATTTTGCTGTCTTCATGTGTGCCCACCAAACTTTACTAATAAGGTGGGCTGTGCTGCCCCCTTGTGTGTCTGCATGGCAAATGTTGTCTGTCAGACATGATGACTTAAAGCAGTGAGTGCAGTTATGAGCGGGCCTGCCTGCATGAGAAAAAGAAGACACGTACTGCGCTTGGTTGACAGTGTGGACTGAACAGCAGCGGTTGAGTACGTCTGGGGCAATTTTTTGTCGACTCCGACAGCCACCAGGGTGTGAGGGCCCATTGGTGCTGCTTGCAGCTTTAATTTTTATTGAAGTCCTCAAAAAGCTGCTCTGCTGAGTGAAAACTTCTGTAATGAAAAAACGTGTTCTTTGTATTGATAATCCAACTAGATTACCATGAATGAATACACCTCTACTTGCTTAACCCTTTACAACCAAATTCAAACAGGCTCAATGAACCCCTGTTTGTTTTGAACCCAGCTAACTGTCTCAGTCTTCAGACCACAAATGTGACGGAAGTTAAAACCAACACCACCTCTGCTGCAGTTGAGTTCTGGGAGTAAGTTTAACTTTTACCTTAAATTTGGTTCAAACATTGTTCTTAGTGTTTTGAAATATTTCATCAGTTACCTGAGTGATGTCACAACATATCACTTTGTATCTCAACCAATCCTAATCTCCCAAGTTCTTCCTTGTGAACCTCTTTAATCTCCTCTCTCCTCAGACGTCGAGTGCTTGGTATGTCTGGAGGCATTGAGGAGCTGGGCAGTGTGAGATGGGAGCTGGCTTTGTGTCTTCTGGCCTGCTGGGTGTTCTGCTACTTCAGTATCTGGAAAGGAGTCAGATCTTCTGGAAAGGTAATGTGGAAACAACATTTATTAGCTTAAAATTAAAACATTTTCTTAAACCGTCTCCTGTTTTTTGCAGGTTGCATATTTCACAGCCACCTTCCCCTATGTGATGCTCCTGGTCCTCCTCATCAGAGGCTTGACTCTACCTGGAGCTGAGAAAGGGATCTACTACTACCTGCATCCAGACCTGAACCGCCTGGCTAACCTTGAGGTGGACTGTTCACTTGATCCCAACTTTAAAATTGGAAACACACAGCACTTAATTCAGCTTAATATTGTGTAGAGTTTTGAAAAACATCAGAGAAACTGCTGACTTTCTTATGAATGACAACCACCATCGTCTTTACATCACAATTCTTACAGAATGTTGTCATCCTGTCTGAATGTGACCTTGCGATAATAAACCTTTTCCTACATTACAGGTGTGGATTGAGGCAGGATCTCAAATATTTTTCTCTTACAGTCTGGCTGCAGGGACTCTAACTGTCCTGGGCAGCTATAATAACTACAAAAACAACTGTTACAAGTGAGTACAACATAGATATTAGACAACTTTGATATCATACTGCATGCTTGTCTTTGATGGATTTTATCAGAACAAATATGAAGAAATGTAGATTGCAAATATTGAATGAATTTTCTGTGTTTTAAAAAGAGTTTTATCTTGTTTTCTGTGACCTGCAGGGACTGTTTCTGGCTCTGTCTGCTGAACAGTGGGACCAGTTTTGTTGCTGGATTTGTCGTTTTCTCTGTTCTTGGATTCATGGCTCATAAACAGGGTGTTACTGTCGACACTGTGGCTGAGTCAGGTACAATATGTTCAAGATTGCCTCAACCTTTCAAATCACAGTAAATCTTCAAAAGTTGAATACAATTTATATATATACACACACACACACACATAATGCTAATATGTATCTTCTGGTGCTCGTCACAGGTCCAGGTCTGGCCTTCATTGTTTACCCTCAGGCAACAGCTCTGATGCCTTTGCCACAATTCTGGACTGTCTGCTTCTTCCTGATGCTCATTTTCATCAGTGTCGACACACATGTAATAACATTTGTCCCACATATTCATCTAACAAATAAATAAATACATTTCTGACATAAATCAGACATAAATTAAATGTTTCGGACGCTGATGAAACTGGTTGTTGGTTTAATTTTGTTTCCAGTTCGTTATAGTTGAGAGTTTTATCACCACTGTGAGCGACTTGTTTCCAAAGTTGCTTC
>JAQNCA010000004.1:20748806-20761537 GCA_029783725.1 Acanthurus tractus | reverse complement strand
GCTGACCGTTTCAGGACCATTATTGAAGACATGACAGGACATAAACCATCTGTTTTCTTCTCACTGTGCTGGAAATACATCATTCCTCTGCTGTCACTGGTAAGTCAAAGGCACTTTAACACTGTATTTGCAAGTCATTGATTGTAGATGGTTGTCTAACTTTAGAAGGATCCTCAGTCATCTTGTTTTTTAGTGTCTAGACAGACCAGCTGAATTTGGGTAATTTGTGTATTACGTTTTACATATCAACCTTGCAGCAGTTTTGCTAAATACAGTTGTATAATTCTATTGAAAATAGTGTCAGACAGCTCCATTTGCTCGTGTTATTTTGCATTAACAGTGTCCTCACTTTGCAATTTAGTGAATAACACAATGACGTTTTTTGTAGTGGGGTTGGAACTCATGGTTGAAAAATATTTTGATCAACTGTGGATTTATGGTTTTGTTGTGGGGAAACAGAGGAATAACACATAATCCAGGACTTGTCCTCTGTACCATTGAGTTCATTACAAACTTAGTTCCACCACATACACAACAGCAGCATAGAGATACTTGAAATGGCAATGGTAGTCCAAATGTGCCATGGATGCATCTGTTTGTGTGTCCCTTCTTCACAGATTTCCTTAATCCTGTACCTGGTTGATTACAAATACATCAGGATAAATGACTGGTATGTTTACCCTGACTGGGCGTACGGAGTAGGATGGGCCATGACTCTCTCCTCTGTGGTCTCGATTCCACTGTGGGCGGCTGGACAGATGTGTTTGACACCTGGGACCTTCAGACATGTTGGTGTTTATGGAAGATTTTTGGAGGTTCTCTATGAGTTTTGATTATACTATGTCACAACTAACTTATCTTTTTCTTTCTCTGCTGAATTCAGCGTTTGTCTGTCCTTTGCCGTCCGGAGATCCAGCCTAGCAAACCAAAAGAAGAAAGCAGACAGTCGAACTGAGGACTTCTGCAGTAACAGCTTAGGAGGACCTGCAAAATCTAATTAACTAAACAAGTGATCAGTGATGAGCTCAAACTACTGCTTAACTGACAACAATACAAACTAAAAAAGTTCCAAAATATATAAAATTAAATGCATTATTACACAAAGATTGCTCTGGGTTTAAGAGAAACTCTGATTTTCAGTGGCAAAATGTGGTTGTCATAGCAGCACATCGAAAAAGATGTAATTCAGTCAGTCTGGAAGGTGAACAAAATAAATACTGTTAGTCAGACAAAACAAGCAAATCTAAAGATTGAATGTGTGCTGCACAAAGATTTTAGTGCTCAGTGTGGCTTCAAACTCTCAAAATGAAATACTGTTAATACAACGGCCTCATGCAGATTTGCACTGAAGGTTTGCATTAAACACACAGACCTAGGATAGTATATTCTTACTGAAGCACTTGAAAAGACTCTTTGATATTACACATTTAATGTTAAAAAAAAAAACTAATTCAGAGAAAAAAAGTTTTTTTTAAAGTGATTATATCCAGGGCTGAAATAGTGAAATCATTTAACCAAATTGAAATTTTACATCCCATTTGCTTGAAAATGCTTGACAAATTTTGAAATAGGTGCACAATGATTCATCTTGACTTCTGAATATGAGACGATGGCAAAGATAAAAAAATTCTGCCAAAAAAATATGGTTGTTTTAAAAGCAAAGTAAATGTCAGACAATTTGTGTTCCAACTGAAATCCTGTCAACCTACTTCAAGTATCATTTAGAGGATATTCTTTAAGAAAAAAAACATGTTCAGTTTCAGTTTTTAATGTTTGTTTAATATGACATGTATTCATAGGTGGTAATGGTGAGGTTATGTAAAAACACTTGTCATTCTGAGCAGGACGTCTCCATGTAGCTGAAAGCCTGATGAAGTCTGAGTTGCATCCCTCAGTTGTTCATGTGACGAGTTTCTGATGAGTTAGTTTTAGTTGAAGGTCATTAGAGAAAGTCTGCAGCAGTGCTTGTTGGTTTTTAGTGCCATTGAAGGTGACCTGTGTTGACTGCCATCATTTCTTTTGGAAAAATCCCATAATGGAAGCTTGTTTAGTTCCTTTATTTGCATTGGTAGAAGTTTTCCTCTGACTTTTCTTCTCGTCCTGTTTGTTACTTGGTGGTAGTTTTGAAGGGAAGGGGTCTTTTGGAGTTTGCTTGCTGGCCTGAGAATCATTTTCTGATTCAGAATAGGATTCACTCTCGTAGCCTTTTTCTGTCACTGTGGAGGGGAAGAAGAGAAACCAGTGATTTGAGGCTCCACTTGTGTGAATGTTGTGCAAATTAAACTACATTATACTGAAAAAGGAATTTTGTCAAATCCCATTTATATGCAGGATGTTCAAATACAGTGTGATAAGGACAAGCTGAATTTAACCAGATACGGACAAATTGCTATGCTGTTGTAAATGATACCAATACCAATTCTGAAAGTTCATTCCAGTGTGTTTTTTAACAAAAATGAAATATATGTAGCATTAATATAACAAATTATGTAAAGTCTGAGGATAAGCTTTTAATTATCTGTCTGCTTTTCATACCTATGCAGCCTTCGTCATCTAAAAAGGTGCGAGATTTCAGGACCCGTCTCCTCTTCCTCGTCTTCGTTTCAGAGTTCCCCTGCTGTGGAATAACAACACATGAGCTTTTGCAATTTAAAACACATTCAGATAAGCATTAAAAAAAATTTAACATCTGATCACCAGGTTTGATCACTTACATGAGAATGTGAAACAGACTCAACCTTCTTCTCAGGACTTGGTGATGGTTCTCTTGTTTCCATCTGCTGTGGAGAATCTGGAATGACTGAAGAAATTAACAAATATCAATTTCCTGCATATTTCCTTCATTTAAAGTCCCTAAATATTTTGGCATTACAGTGAACCCTCGCTATAACGCAGTTCACCTTTTGCGGCAGATTTTTTTTGTGCAATTTTGCACGCTTTTTTACAGCGTATGAGCGCACATTGTGTTCTGCGTCCTGAGATGTGAACTTTGAGGGTGTTTAAACATGAGAGAAATGTGAGAATATGTTAATGCCTGTCTGAGAAAAGTGTATAAAGTGTGTGGTGAGGGGTTTTACAGCCTCAAAACATATATAATAATTGTAAAAATTAAAGCTGACGACTTCACGGATTTCGCCTATCGCGGGTTCTTTTTGGAACGTAACCCCCGCGGTAAACGAGGGTTCACTGTATATGAATAAACTTGCACATTTCTGCAAATTACAGCTGAGGATATTCTAACATTATGACAGCAAACTACATTACAGGTACAAATAAAAAATATTTATTTTCTCTGATATTCCGTGTAGTTAGCCCTTTAAATTAATTTGTATGCATTCGGTGGCCTATTTTTAACTTAAAATGGTTAATTAAGTTTTCAAAATAAAAAATATTTCTTGGATTTGACCAAGAAAGATAAGTTAAAACAAACAGCTCACCATCTTCATCACTGCTGTCTGGTTCGGGCTTCTTGATCCTGCGTCTCTTTTTCTTCTCCATTTTCTCCTCCTCGCTGTCAGAGTCCACTATTCGCTTGGTTTTGCTTCAACAAGAGAAAGGCTTTAATTTAAATATTTGTTTTAAACTAACATTTGAGCTTAGTGAACAAAGTCCATAACTCAATAACAACCTTTTTTAATGAGATTTTCCATCTTACATTATTACAACAGCTCACTGACTTCAAGAATTTTACTGTTAAGAAAACAAAAGCTCTTTTCTGTGTTCAGCATGGATCAATAATTTCTTAAAACACACACATACACACACCTTCTGGAGTCTTTCTTGGTTTCTCTTAGTGGCTCCACTTCAGCAGCAGCTTCCTGTTTTCCAACTGGTTGTGAAGTCTGACGTCGCTGCTCTGCTGAGGATGATGACTGAGCTGCTTCCTCCTCCTTCACGCTTTTGTTTGGTTTCTCTGAAAAAGTGAGAAAAAGCGTTCAGCTGGAAAAGTTAGTGACTGAATGAGTCAGCAGACTGCTTGCCAACCTCTAACTCCAGTTACAAAGGAAACCACATTTAAAGTGACACGTGTTCTTCCATCACTATTGGGAAACAAAATCCTTCTCAACTAATGAAGAACTGCACAACAAGAAAACACAGACTAATTCAGTTTTCTTCCATTTTCATATTTCATTGAAAGCTACAGAATCCAGCCAATCTTATTGAAGCTGAAAAAGATGTCAAGCTTTGAAAATAATAATTAATATTAATTAATTAACTCATTAATCAATATCGCCAGTTGCTGTCTTTCTATGAACCTTCATATGTTTGTGATCTCAAATTCATTTTCTGGCCGAAGTTTGCTGGATGCAGAAAATTGCTGACGATTTCATGCATTAACCTGGAGCTGAGGCACAACACTGCGGCACTAGAAATAAACTGGTAGCAGCCTTAACATATATAATTTTATCTCTGTACCATGAAAGCATACAAAACAAGAAACCTTCACAAAAAATACTGAGATTTGTGGCAAATTGCTGTTAGTTTAACTCACTAGCTGCTTGGGACCCAAAGAAATTCATCATAGGATTGGCTTTTGCAGCTGCTTTGCTTTTGGAGGCATCGACCTGAAACACCAAACACAAAGTCGAAAAACAAACAAACACACTCAAAAAAATTGCTATTTCATCAAACAAAGATAACCAAGCCTTACCACAGGTGCATCCTCCTTCTGCTCTGACTTAAGGTCTTTGCCACTGTCTTGGCTCTTGGGTGCAGCTTTATTTGAAAACATTCCCATTATGCCTTTCTGTGGCTTGGTGGAAGGTTTAGAAGCCACATTAGCTTCTCCGTTCATTACAGATTTTTTGCATTCAGGCTCGGGAGCAGGAGCTTGATGGTTGGTTCTTGCCTGCTGCAGCTCCACAGACGACATGGGCACTGCACTGGCACAGCGGATTGCACTGTATCTGCAAACAGAGCCGAGGGAACCAATCAACGCTTTCATCAAGGCTGACAGTTCAAACTGAACAGATTTTTGTTTATTTCCTTTTCTAAGCTGCTGCTGGGCTAATTTATTCAACCTGTAGCTCCCACAACACTGAACTACAGCAAATGATGGAGTAAAAAATGGAAAAAAGAGACATATTGAAATTTTGTTTGAGAATTGTTGACATTCAAATCATTGCTGTGTGACACCTATAAACCTCTGCAGGGGAACTGAAATAAAACAGCTTTTCATGAACTCTGTGTAAAGAGTCTGATTACAGTTCACAAAAATGTGAAAATACCTGCTGCAGTTTCTCAGATTGTCTTTGACAGCGTCATAGTCGACACTGTAGAGGGGCCCGCTGTCCTTCAGCAAAGCCTTCTGGACACTGTAGACATGGACGCTGACAATCAAACTCATCTTGGATTTGAAATCTGCAAGAAAAAACATCAAATGAATCTGCCTCTTCAGCAAAAACTCCTCACACAGTAAAATAATAGAGAAAAAAACAGTCACTGAGGAACAGTCATGTTGACTCTTAGAATTAATTGTTTGATGAAAGCAACAGCAACACAAAATAACTAACTAAACATAACTGCATCATAATTCCAGAGAAAAAGATCTAGGATGCTGATGTACACACCGTCTAACTGCTCCTCTCTGACAACTGAGACCTTGTGACTCTGGAAAGAAGCAAAAAAATCAGCAACATGACATTAAATTTTCTTATAATCAGGATAAGTCTGTGTTGATATGAAAAAATGCAAAGAAGTCTGCTATTATGTTTGTCTCACCGCTTGGCCATTGTTCACAAACTTTCCCGACACAAGATAGGTGGCATGGAGCTGAGCTGAGCTTTCCTTCCTTTTATGATCCAAATAATGGTAGAGCATCCTGAAAGAAAGGCATACATTTAACCTGAGGTTCATCAACATAAGTTTGGATCTTTGGCTTTATTACTGCTAATATTATGACAATAACTTTGCCTGAAGGGGAGGATGAACACTCACTGCTTGGCTGTGTTGACATGAACTCCGAGAGTGAGACTCAGCCATTTGTAGGTTACCTGTAAAGAGAAATCACACATTTTCTAATTAAGTTCGTTGTTTCCTTTACACAGGAGTGAGGAAGCTGGAAAGAGGATGATTTAGCATTTTTGTCCTGAGGCTCGAGTCAACATATATATTCATCATACAAACGTTAGGGGCAGGTTAGAGGTAACGTGAAGGTTAGAGTACGTTTTGAACCTAGCTAGCTTTAGCTTCCTCGTAACGTCAACCATTTCTGTCATCAAATTCGATAAGAACTACTGATTGCTGCTACCTACAACCTCATTAACTTACGCTAACAAATCTACAACATCTGATCCTTCTTCGACATTTAACGAATCCTGCAATGTTTGTCTAACTCAAATCTAAAACAACTGTTGGCGGTTTTTAGGAGTTAATGAAGGTAATGTACTTTTAAAAATGCGGTTTTTAAAATTGCAAATGCTATATTCTATGTTATTTATAAGCCGAATTTAGCAAAACCTTAACAATAATCGTAATCCTTAATCAGCCATACCATGCATTCTTTTGGGACAATGTTTGTGCTTTTCGAGGAAAAAAATGACAGGTTTTCTAACACAGTTCAACAGCTAATGAAAGCGGGTCTAGCGTCAATAGGTTGGCATTATTTCACCTAGGATAGCTTTAAAAAAGCAGGAAACATCATGAGTCAAGCGTGTACGTACTATCTTGTTGTGGTCGTTGACAAATTCGTCGATATTATCCAAATACAGCTCGTCCATTTTGTTTGATTATTCGTAAACGCAGACGTCTTGTTGAACCGTTTTAACTGCGCGGGAAGGCAGTTTATTTACTTCCTGTTAAGTGTCACATGTGCCGTCTTTTTTTCCGGTGAAATGAGAGGGAACAGGCTGCCCTCTACAGGCCAAAGAGGGGTACAGATTGATAATAGAATTTGAAAGTGTGTTTTAAACTCATAAAAAGACCGAACTAAATGCAAACTAATTATATTTATACTAATTATTATTATTATTATTTAAACTAATTATGTTTGTAATTCTAGTTATATTATTATTATAGTTTGTTTCTCTGTGCCTTAGAGCCACACATGTGCACTGGGTGACCTATTGCTTTAAAGCCTTTAAATAACCTCTTTCTAAAGATTTAAATAAGGATTTTGACTCTCAACTGATCTAATTGCAAGAAACATCCTGTCTATGAGGGTAGAAAGGGACAAGTACAAAATCATATCTTTAAGGCGCCAGTTACTATGAAACTATACACCAGCAACTGTTCTGATTGCATCATGTTGTCTGCATGATACAGCAGGATCTGCAGTGGTTTAATGAGCTGTATTTCGTGCCCTATTAAACATTTATGCAAGCACAAGTTATATTTTCTGTTGATTAAATAAAGCATGTGTCATGTAAGTAGTATTTTGTTGTTGGACTTGTTGTACTTCCACTAGATGCTCCTTACTTCTGCCTGTTACCACCAAGAATAATCAAATCCTGTCACACAACTTTCTCTTGAGTAGTACTGCTAGTAGCTAACTACCACAAAATTACCCTGAAAAACAGACATTAAAATGATGGACTATTGGTGGTTTGTGAACCTTGAAATCTTTCTTCGAGGTCGTGCTGTTTCTGAATTGTGATAATAACTGAAAGTGAGTCAAGGCACAAGGACAAAAGACCAAAGAAAGGTTAATGGATAATAACCATCACTTTTAATTTGCTTTAAATTGGGAAACCCACTGGTCAGTTAATGGAAATGAGCAGTGTGGCAGCAGCAGGAGGTGGTTAAAAAATGGAGAGAAAGAGGCTCCTCTGCAGGATGCAGGGAAGAAATCAGCAGCACTTATTAGTGCATCACAACCCAGTCAGTGTACATTTTGAATTTTAATGAGCTGCTGTCACAGAGATGTTGATATATTAAACCTTCAGTGACCTCATCGTAAATAGCATGTTTTGAGGGTAACTGACTCCCAGCTTCACCTCTCGCCTTCATCCGTCTGCGTCGGGTGAAGCTCATTATTACTGGAAATGAGGCTGATGAAAATGCTCGTGCATCACTCGGTGGGATGAATCTTTCTCAGTAGAGAGTTTGCAAATGTGCAAAAGATGATGGTAAGAGGCCTGAATATTGATGGTTTGCATGAATGTTTTACATTTAAAAGGTGATCTGCTGTTTTGCCAAAAAATAAAAAGCCATAAAAGTCAGATAGTTTGCCTGACAACAGCTGAAAGATCAACAAATGATGCAGTGAAGCTCCAACTCAGGGCAGTGCAGTCAGGTTCATTATGGACATCATGATGCACCAACCAAGGTGTGGAAAATAATAATGATGACACATCTCCAGGGGTCCCATTAATGCTTCCTGTTGTTATGCTGAAAATATACCTGTGGTGTTTCAGTGGAACCTCATCCTCCATGCAGGAGGCCCAGTTCTGACTCTTGGAAAATGCAATAACCTTTTCAACCTCACTCATATCAGAGAAGAGTAATAACAACTGCCCTTTCAGCCGCAACATGTCATTGATCACCCAGTGGGGAAGTTTACACCGTCTGCCCGGGGGGTCTGGGTGCCATTTCTGGCCGAAGCAATAATGTAACCTGTGTTAAATTAGAGCAGAAGGAAAAAGGTCTCTCCTTAGCATTGATGGCTCAGTGGTGGATTTCCCATCAGCCCTCACACACAAATAACAGGAAGAGAAAGATGTGTAGCCCAGAACATATACGACACACTCAGCACAGGTAAACCATCTGAGAGGGAGTTACAGATGTTTCTGTGGTTGTTACTGAACTTACAGAACAAGAGGTGATACAGATGTGGATTTAAAGGGTTAGTTCACAGAAATCATGACTATTTCTTGCATTGAAGGTTATCAATGAAAATTCTTCTGCCAATGAATTATTCAAGATGAAAAGTGTTGAATGTTGTGAGATCTGTGGACTGAATTCTTTTTGAATTTTAATTTAAAGGGGAGAAACACTAATTTTACACTTTAAGATCAGTTTACTTATGTTCAGATTATTATTTAGCCTGTAAGAACATTTGTATGATGTTTTCTGTGGCACTGAAGGAGTTCAAAAGTCTGAGAAACATGCTTAAAACTTATATTTACCTCCACTGCATTAAAGTTAAAGTAACTCAAAATTTGGCCACAGAAAACCAAAATAAAAAGAAAGAAAAATTGTTATTGTGTCAAACTGAGAGAAAGTGAGATAAGTGTGTAAAATGGATTGTTCATGGTGGAGTATTTCAGTGGAACAGCTTCACTAAACAAATATTAAACATATGATTCATTAAACAAACTTTAAAACAATAAATAAAGCAGAAAAGCGAAGAAGACAAAAGTCTTTCATGAAGCTGAAAACAAAAAGAATGTGAAATCAGAGTTTGTTGCTGCAGAAAGAAGAGCTGCTTTCAGTCAGCGCACAACTTTAATTAGTTTTGTGCCAAACAATATTCAGGCTTGTAAACAAGCAACAGTGTTTTGCTTATAAACCCCCATAAACCTGAACAAACAAATAAACAGGATCAGCACGAATATTTGAGCGGGTGAGAGAAAAACTGTGCAGGTTGTGAAAATACGTTCTGTTTATGTTCAAATCTAAACCAAAAACTCAAAACTTTGATCGACTTCCTGAATGATGTTTGATTGTCCAGCCATACATGTGATCAATATTTTAGCTCCGTCCTGTTTTGTTTTGTTTTTTTTGCACTCAGATAATCTTATGTAATATTTAGACAGAAACAGCTCTGAATCTTCAGCTGGCTGCATGACAACTTCTATCAGAAATGTCAAACAGAGGGGCAGCAACATGCAGCAGACGAGGGAAAAATATTCCCCGAATGGTGACGACAATCACAGTCTCACCTCAAGGAGACGCAGAGCGAAATCCTCAGACGGCTCAGAGTTTGTTGAGTATAAAGGAACAAAGCCCATGTGATCTTCTTTGTCTTTCTTCAGATATTCTGTTGCACATGAGTCAAGTTTACCTTCGTCACATCTGCCTTTTCAGCTCTTCGAAGGTTGGTAAGGAACTAGTTTATCGAGAAGAAATGAAACAAAAATATTGTCTCAGCTGCTTCCAGTTTGAGCAGGTAACATCACAGTAATATTGCAAAAAGATGCTGATGAGTAAATGTTTAAACAGGCTCCTCCATCCTCCATTTACACACATTGTCAGGCATCTGCTGCATTTAAACTCTTTACATGCACTCATGACTTACAGCTTTGAGTTAACTGGACAGAACTCACCATTTGTTACTGAAGTTTGAGTTTCCACCTGCAAAGAATTCATTAATTTATCAGACTTAATGGCTTCGCTTCTGTTTAAAACTCCTGTAACTTCTCACTTTGCAGTTTTATGTCATTGTTGTTGTTGCGGCTTCAGGTGTGTTTGTTATTTGTCACCTTAGTGAAGCACAAAGCAAATGAGCCACTGTGACAGCCTTCTGATAGCAACATCTGCATGTTTTTCACAATCCATTAATCATACACACAGAGACAAAAGCAACAGACACACACACACACACACACACACATACAGAAGCTAAAAACTTGTGTGTGTTCTAACACTTTGTGTGATTATCTGTCCTTTGTATTTTAACTCAGCTCTCTGAAATCAAGAGACCACTCTTCAGATTAGCTTGATCCCCTTTTGAATGCAGACAAACATCATGAATCAGTTTCTAGAGGAGAATTTTAACCAAAAAAACCATGAAAGTCATTTTTTTTTCTGCGTAGATGTTTACAGCAGTAAACCTTGAACTCATAAAACATCTGGATTGAACCTTGAAAATGGATTCTTTGAACTGTGATATCCTGACGTAAAAAAAGGTGAACACAATGTGTTTGGAATAAGAATAACATATTTTCTTTTATTCTGCTGTGGGAATATCTGCAATGTCAGAGAGACTGGCAACATTTTTGACTTTTCCTCCTGCTGCTCTCTGCCCTCTGATATCCTTTCTTACTGCTTTAATGCATCAGATTCACAGGAAAGATATCTGTTCTCTGAGAAATGCATGAGGAAGGCGTTAGATATCTCTCACACTCCCTGCAGACCCATTTCAGAGGTGTTTGTTCTCCAGCAGGCTTCAGGATTCCTTCAACAGGAAGTTCTGGTTGGTTTGGTGATTTAAGGTGATAGCTCCGAGGGGGAAAGTTATCTGCCTAAATCCGTAGCTGCCGGCTTCCTCGGCTGTTCGGCAGCAGTCACACCTGCCATCACAAACACTCAGGGAAGCACGCGTGTGTGAAATGGCACGTCGAGATCAGACGGATCCATGCAGAAACCTGGCAAACATGTGACATGATGTGTCGCCTCCTGCAGGTGTGCGGTTCACAAGCTCGGGCTCTTTTTGATGTCAGGAACCCCGACGTTCGTGTGTTTTCAACCACAGATCGACGTTTGATAAGATGTTCTTTTTTTTCTTTTTTCCTCAAGCACCAGCTGAGAGGATTGTTGTGACTTTAAACTGAATTTTAATTGTCTTCACCGCAGGAGGAGAGACACTGTAACAGTAAGAGCAGTGAAATTTATTATTAAAAGCTTTTTACACTTTCTCTCAGCGTGGCACAAAGGAGGGACAGAATGTAGAAATGTTGTCAGTCTTTTTTTAGAGGAAACAGCCTGAGCAGAAATGTACAAGTGGACATCTGGCTTTGAAATGAAAACACAAAAAGGTGGTTCACTCAAATTGCAGAGCATCAACATAATTTTTCCTCACTTAAGAGGTTTCATAAAGATAGTTTTGATTTTATCTGTCCAGATTTCGTATCTTCCTCTGAGATTTCTTCGAATATAATGTTGGGGTTTTTTTGCATTACATGTAAAAATGGTTCCATCGTTCTGCATATTTGCTTTTATCTTCTTTTTCTAAGGTAGAAAGTTCTGATGAAAACAGTTGTGTTGGCAGCATGTTGACGGTGTCTGTGTGGAGGTGAAAATCTCAGAGACAGACACCTTAAAAACAACAAAAAAAACTGCATGAACTCAACTGACCCTTAGACTTACAGCTCAGAACAAATCCACTTTCAAATGACTGAAAACAAACACATTTTTGTCATATTTTCTGAGGTTCTGAAGTTTTTCCAACAGGGTTAGAACTCTGAGAAATCTTCAATTGTACACAAAGTAACAGTGCATTTCATTTTGTCTCTTGTCAGTGACTTTAAGGAAACATCAGACACAGAGTCAGGAAGGAGGATGTTTCTACATACTGTTAAAAAAAATCCCCAAACTTTACAGGTCAGTTAAATATTAAACTTGTCACTACAGATTAGTAATCTTGAGTTTTAAAATCTGAATTACTGTTGTAATCTCTGCATGAGGCTCAAGTGTGCAGCAGTGGCCAACCTGCATTTAACATGGAGTCTTGCATTAACATGAACAGCAGCTGCTTGCCGCTCTGGAAGTGTTGATAAGAGCCTGTGGGACCTGCAGCTACAACGCTCACTCACTGCGACGGTGAATCAGAAAGCAGGAGAAGTTTCAGCTCTGAGGCTTCGACAGCGTGAGAATAACTCACTGTCGTTGGATGTGACGGTCATGTCATTTTATTTTTTTCTAAAACAAAGAAGTGTTAATAATTTCCTGTTCAGAAATAGTCTTTCAGCTGTGATCAAATTACACTCGGTCTAAGATATTAAAGTTTGATCCCATCATGCTGCTTTCAAGTGTTCGCTGTCTGTTTGGGTTGGGTTGTTTTGCTGAGCTCACACAAACATGTTAATGAGTAGGAAAATCTGAGCTTCACTCTCACATCATTACATGCATGT
>JAQNCA010000004.1:20716720-20728974 GCA_029783725.1 Acanthurus tractus | reverse complement strand
CACACACACACACACACACACACACACACACACACACACACACACACACACACACACACACACACACACACAATCAAGAAAACTGGGACACACACTAACATATAGAGGGGGGAGTAGCAGGAAAACATGGGGAAGCAGGGAAGGAGAAGCTGCACTCGGACATGGAAACAAACATCACCCACACACTGAAACTCAGTGAAAAGATTTTTACCTCATTTATGCTTCATCATACTGAAACATCTTAAAATAGTTGTTAAAAGTGGCCACTGTCTTAATGAGCAAACATGTCACAAGATGTGACAGAAGTAACAGAAGCCTCTAAGGTTGAGGAAGAATTCGTTATAAAGCCAAAAAGTCTGCAGATCACGATGTTTCCCTGAGGAGCAACCATATTATTTTCATAGCTAAAGCTAGGCGAGCCTCACACACGGAGGTGTCAGATCACGAAGTCAGTGTTATTTTTGCAGCTTTGATTAGTAACCATGTTGGGAGGCAGGAAAAAATGATTTGATAAGGGCGGATGAATCAGAAAAAGCTCCTGTGTGTTGCACTGGAGGGCAATTATAAGCCTGTTCAGCAGGCGAGATGCTCAAGCAAAGTAAGCAGTGATGGCATGAAGGTGAAGGTGGAGTGTGAAAACTGTCAGGCCAAGTGAAGGCTGCCCTGCACAGCTTCACCTGAAGGAGCACTGCTTCAGAAATGGAAAAATGGAAAAAAAAACCAAACACAGCCTCTCAGTCGTATTTCAAAATAAATTGGGGCCAGTGAGAGGACATGATTAAAGAATAGAAGGGAAGTTTGAAAGTGGTCAGATGTCTCGTGGAGGACGAGAGGAGAGAAGAAACAAGAGGAAATGGCGAGCAGAAAAGGACAAAAGAGCAACAGCTGAGGGGGAAGAGAGCAGGACAGGAGGCGAGGAGGAGGAGGGAGGAAGAAGCATGTTGACTCCGGCCCTCTCATTATAAAGGTCATTAGTGGGTCCTCTCCTCTGGGTGCTGATTAATAACATCATTTAGATCAAAAGGACGCTTAACTCGAGACCTCTGGATTACAGTTCAGAGACAAGAAGGTCATTGGAGAGAGAAGAAGAAAAAAAGAGAGCTGCAGTGAAGACAAAAAACTTTTATCTACAAACAGATCAAATCTGCAAAAAGTCTGCTGGATTTTTAATTAAACTATGGGATGTGAGGGTTTGTTAAACCTTAAAAAACTCAAAAAAGCTTCAAAAATGAACAAATGTTTGATTAGAACATGAGGAGAAATGTTTGAAGCGCCGAAGTGCACCAAGTATCAAGAGTAAAAAACAGACAAAGTGGTTATAATTTGTGTTTAATCAGCGAGGCGGTGTGACATTTTCACTGCGTGAGGCTGCAGTTTAACAGGTAACTCTGTATTTTTACCTGTTACATCATCACTCCCAACCGAGTCAAATCATAAAAGCAGAAAACATGAAACAGTGAATCATTTAGGATGGAAATTGCCAATTTACCTATGTTAAGAATCTACGAATAATCACATTTTTAAAGTTGTCTTCTGTTTCTTAAGTATCAGTGGTCCATTTATCCGCACATCCACACTATAAGCTGAAACCGCTAACGGCTAATTTGTTCATCTTTAAAGGCTTCAGTTTCCTTTCAAGCAAACCGTTCATCTTTTAGCCATCAATGCTATTAGCAAAACCAAAAACAGCCTGTTTTTTTTTAAAAAACGAAGCCACTAAAGCAAATTTTTACTTCCATAATCATCCTGAAGAGGCGTCAAAATTGTGCAATCTTGCAATCTGCCCCGGATGCAGGTATTTTCAACATGCATTCCAACCAATCAGGAGCCACCAGACAAGCCTCACATATTAAAACACACTCAGGATTATGACCTTCTGTGGACAGACAAAGACTGCAGGCTGCACTTTTTCATTTCATCTCATTTCTATATTTCACACTGACTCAGTGGAAGAAGGAAACATCCAGCACACTTAATGGCCTCAGACATGACGAATCTCTTTGTATCATCACCTCGACTGTCTGACCTCGAATCAGCTGCTAATGAAGAGAAATCTAAATTCACAACGAGTCGCCTTAATTCTCACCTCAATTCAGTTTGATCATTTATTCAGTCCCGCCTTTTTTCTTCTCGTCAGTCTTTAATTTCATCTACCTGGCTGCACGTTTGACTCCCTCTCATTCAGCAGTGCACCTGGCTGGGTTTAAATTTTAATTTCTGCTCTCGGCACTGTTCATTATGTGTGTAATTGTCCTGTTTCTTTAGCGGCTGACTTTGCCTGCAGCTCAGACAGCAGAACAGAGCTGCAGCCTGGTTTTTAACGACAGACGAGACGAGTCACAGAGTCGGACTGCAGATTCGGGCAACTAACCGCCGTTACCTGACTCACTGATGTAATCAGCCATGATGGACGGTGGGAACAGATGATTAGTTGTGCTTTTCATGTTCACAGCTGCCTGAACTCTCATCCCCATTAAATGACTCCAACCTGCACATCATGCTTTGTCCAAACACAGCACTCAGATCACTTAATTAAATTATGGAAATGATCTGAATGTGGGACTTTCACAGTGTGCCGACTGTTGTTTTATCAGCCATCATTCTCATCTGTCTGCTGCTTATAATTAGTTATTTTTGAATTTTTATAACAGATTTTTATATCACTGATTTTCAATGCATGGAAACTTAAATAGAACAGCTGGATATAATGTATATTTAGGCTCCGAAAAGAACATAGCATAACAGGAGTGTTTGTAAAACTAAAATAATCAGCATGACCTCTCTGTTAGAGCGCCGCGGTGTTTTTAGACACAAAACTTTGACTTGTATTGATGTTATTTGACCCTCACACTGAATTTATGGCCATTTATTGTAACGTGATCTCATCCAAACGAGACATGCGATACCACTGAAAAGTTAAAGCACTGCAGTGTGCATGACTTTTTAAAGCATGTTGCACAATATATTGCACGAGGGATTCAACGGTTATTAAACATTTAACAGAGATATTTTGCTTCTGGATCTTTGAGGGTTAATAAGCTTAAATGAGCATGAACTAACTTCTGATTAGCCTGTTTTTAAAAGGAAAAGAGAGAGGCAGAGAGAGTGAGAGCATGTGTTGCAGCGGGTGGAGAGAAATTTCCTCACATCCTGTTAGCAGCCGGCTGAGCTCTGCCTTCACTCCTCATCTGGGATTCTCACCTTCCCCTCTGCTCTGTTTATCGCCTCAACAGATATTAAATCATGAATCAAGCCTGTTCGAATCCACTCCTAAGGAGCCCCAAGTGTGTGTGTGTGTGTGTGTGTGTGTTCTACCCTGCAGCTCAAAACACGCAAGCGTGTGGAGCTCCGGTGTTCAAAGCTGACAGAAAACTCAGCTTGTCCATGGGGAGAAACGTTGTTAAATGATTTTACAGTGAACACTGAATTAAACAAAACAGGGTTCCTGTTTCTGAAAACACAACGACATCAACATTGGTGTCTTTTACACCGAGGAGTTGCTGAAAACTGGGATTTTTGACTCCGTGGCACCGATTTGTGACGCTGGCGGCAGCTTATGACCCACTGTACGTCTTCAAAACTGCGGAATCGTTTCATTTTAAGCTTTGAACCGAGTTATGAGTTATGAGTAATTCATAGACCTGAGCAGCCTGATTATAAATGCTGTTAGACATGTGAAAGGCACATCTGGCCTGAAACATCTGAGCCGATAGGTGTTTTTTCCCAGCAGACATTTTGACATCTCTTTGTAGGAAAACACCAGGTGTATTAAATAACATTAGAAATGGAGGCTTTTCTTGTAGTTTCACCTGTTTTTCTGTGTGCAGTGGCTCACTGATGTGACTGTAAGTGAACCAGGCCATCACGAATAAAGTTTTTTAAAAAGTTAAAATCTTACTGCAATGAAAAATTATGAAACATGTCTTTTTTGATCTTTGACAACTCGTTTGTTTTAAAGGGGAATGCTTCTATTGTTTCAGGTCTTGTAGAGTTCTGCTCTGCTCAGACTGTTACTCAGGTGTTGACAGATTAATTTGGCAAACAGACAGAAAGTCAGGCTCACACACACTTCAGATCTTCTCCTGGGACAAAACATTCGTCATTAAACTCTGTTTTTATGGTTGCAATGCTAAAATAAACAGCCTGAACTTGAAATAGGATCGAGAGGTGAAGTTGATTGTTAAGCAAACTTCAGCAAACTCATGTTTTCCTCATAATGATGCACAAACACAACAGACACGTTGGGCTAAATTTAGAACACGTTTCCACATTTCCAAATAACACAAGCAGTTGTTTGTTTGCAGGATATTAAGTGGAGCACAAACACAGGAAGTGTAAATTACAACATGCTAACAGATCTGCTCGGAGGAGGAAACATAATCCGGTGGGATGAGAAGTGGTTTGTCTGCTGCTCACAGCTGGATGCAGCTGGACCGACTGGCTGCACGAAGAAAGTGTGAGCTTTTAATATGACACACATGCAATCCGTCAACGTGAGAGTGAACGTCTTCTCTTCCCTGCCAGCCTGTTTTCATGTCAGATCTGACTGTTTTTGTGCAGAACAGGAAGCTGAAATGAGGATTTCTAAGCTTTGTAAATATGCAACATAAAAATCAGCTGCTGGCATCTTCTAAACCGAGGATTTACTGCTTCATTTCTGCAAAAAGGACCTACATGACATGATAAAATAACAACTCTACAATTAATTTCAGCTTAATTTCTTTAAAAGTATGTTTGTGCAGTATGTGCAGTATGTTTTGTACACAATCAGATTGAATCACGGAAGGTAATATTGTGCTGTAGACCACCAAACTTTTAAAAGGATGCACAAAAAAACACATGTGCATACCTGTTAAACATGAACACCCTTTCTAAATGAATTTAATTTGTGAAAAAAGCGTATTTAAAATCCTTTACTGCTGGTCTTCATCAGAATAAACACGCTGATAGACAGTCATTGGAGTCAGGTTGTTTCAGTGCATGCAGTTATTTAATGAGACTACAGTGAAAATCTTCCAAAAATTAATGCTGAAAAACTGAAGAAATGCCTCTTAAATCCACCAGAAGCTGATATAGATGATGAAAATGATGAAAGACATTTTTCGGAGCCAGAAACTCAAGCAGTTATGATCTTAAAATAATTAAATATAAAACAAAATCTAAAGCAGTTAGTGGAAAAACCTTATCCTTCAGCTGAACAAATGCAGATTTTTGTTGTTTAAAATGTAATCAAAGCCCTTTTTGAAGCCCGTCTGGTCTCTGAAGACAGAAGCCGAATGTTAAACTGTTTCTATAAAAACGGCAGCAACGATTCAACGAGACGGATGATGAAGAGAGAGACAGAAATAATCTTGGTAAACACCAGGAAGAGATTCAAGCTTTTGCTTCCCTTCCTTCATCTTATGAAAGTGACCATCTGAGAAGCAACGGGGTAAAAATTCACACAGAAGAAATACATCAACCAGACGGTTGGCAGCGTGGTTGTTGGGGCTTTGTGGCCACATCCGAACAGTGAGGAGAAAGACAGAAAGAGTCCAATTAGAGCTCTTTGTGTGGGCTTCATCTCTTTAATGTCTCTGTCAGATGAAGCACAAAATGTCAAAGATCATCCGCAGCGTTCAAAGAGTCCTTTACAGGATATGGCTTTATCTCAAAAACATTAGTAGCATAAAATGGCAACGAAACGTCTTTTTTTTGTTGTTGTTCTCGATGTCTCACTGGTCTTTGAAGCACAGAAACACATGTACAGATAAAGGCAGAAGAATCAGTTCTACAGCTTCCAAACAAGTGGATTTTCTCTCATGTCTTCATGTATTTAATGCATAACTTGGTAGATACAAAGTAAAAAATTCTTAAGAACTATAGAAAAGTGAGATATTTCCACATTCTCTGCATAGTTTTCCTTGTTCATGATCTCTAGCTCTAAAGAAATGATGTGTTAAAGTGATGGAAGGCAGCAGGACACCAGAGTAACTAAGTACTCTCTTTGCTGTAACTCAGCTGGTAGCTACTGTTAGCTTGTTAGCTCAGTTAGCAGAGCGTCTTGTGTTTTTCTTGTCTGCCCAAACCAGCAGTGGGAAAATGTCAAGTGTTCAACTTGCCGACACGACTGGAAGTAGACTGAACGAAGCTACAAAGAACGACTGAAAAAAGTTTGACTGAAAGGATCTACAGAGGCTTTAGACTGAGGCAAAACAGTCCTCTGGGAAAACTGCTTGATTTTCTGATCCCTAATACTAATTATACATGAAGGCTCACAGTTACTTCCTTTGCAACTGAAAACAGGACACTGCCATCATTTTAAAACTGTCATAATATTAAAAAAAAAAAAAATCAAACTCAGCTTGCAAAGTATAATTAACGTCACCTGGTTTGTTCTCTCCTCGTCTCACTGCTCGCTAACAAGTTTCAAAACTTTATTCTCATTGAGGCAGATCTCGATCAAACCTTGTACAAATGCTTCTTACAAACTAATGCATGAGTTTTGAAAATTAATACAATAACAAAAAAATGCTTTCACTTGTAATAGAGTAATTTTTTAAATACTCTGTAGAAACACTCAGAGCATTTCTTCCTCTGCTGTTTGAACTCTTTACTTTCTCTTTTTCATTGTTCGTGTAAATTCCTCTGAGTTAATCGTGATTTCATTCAGAAAGAAAAACAACACATCTGTTGTCACCATGGCGTTCAACTGTGTCTAAAACAGCAGCCTGGAAACTCTCAGGTGTTTTCCACGACGACTGATCTGCTCCTGGGTTCATTAGCGGCTCATCAAAGGATTAATTGACTGAGATTTGACCTTGATAAACGTGAGAGAGAGAGGGGGAGTAAATCTGCGAGCTCGCTCTCCCCCGAGGAGCTCCATTCAGCAGCTGAACACACAGCTCCAGTGTCCCGTCCCGGTTCATTGACTTCCTGCCAGCTGATGAAACCTGCTCACTCTTTTCTTTCCACTCAGACTCCTGACAGGCTGATGCGAGGCACAAAAACAGCCTTTATCCTCCTCTTCTGTCTCCATTCTGCCCCTGTTGGAATGAAAGCGGGCTGATTGTTCCCAACATTTCTTTATTAGTCTCAAATCTTCGTCGTCTCTTGTTACCTTCCACTGTTTCCTTTAACCTCCTTATTTCTGCACCTTTCTTCTTCCCTCTCAGGTTAAAACACATGAGTTCACCCGACAGCAGTTTGAATGCACTGAAAGTCCTTGTTGCATCTTTGGTGCTTTTGTGTAAAATCACCAGGAGTGAAGATGCACCTTGACGGAAACAAAAACACACAGAATATATTTCAATATCTTAAAATTCAACTAAAGGAAGGAGTTGACCATTTTTGCCAATAAACGTCACTGCCTCTAGAACAGCGCGTTCTGCTTTCCTCTACCCACAGAGCTGCATTGTTTTGTTTTATGAATTATTGTTACGATCAGTTTTTATTATTTTCTAAAAAAGTTGACATGTTTATATAAGTCGTGTTTATATGAAATTTGTCTTAAACTTTCTGCTTTTGGCAGATTTGATGTCCCCTTTTCAAGAGAAGGTCAAAGAAAATATGTTTAAGAGGATGTAAACATCATCTTCATCCATGCATGAAAAGACCTGATGACTAAAAGGTGATGTGTGTTTCTCTCTCAACCACCTTCCATTAGAACAAATGACCTGCAGGACTCATGGAGTTTTGCATGAATGAAGGCACCAGTTCCTATAAATATCTGCTCGCACCTTCATGCACTTAGAGGCCTGTTTGGCTTTTAGATTCAAGAATATGTTTCTTGTTTTGATGCAATATATGACCTGCAGATTCATCAGGTTTTTCAACAGAAACAGGATTTTCTTGTTGCAGCTTTGGAGTTTTGAGAAAAAACAGCAAACTGCAGCTTTGCTCTTAAGAATCCTGACACACCAGGCTGTCTGTGAGCGTCTGTTGACTCGTTTTTGCAGTGTGTTCTTCACTTTAATCTGCCTTTGTCAGTGATATTTTGGCCTGCTGAACACATTGAATCTGTGAGAGAGGCAGTCGATAAGAGAATTTCTCTAATTAGCTTTAAGCTAAATTTAGAGAAAAGACTCACCTCTTCTTTTATGGAGGAGAGGACAGAAGGCAAATGACAAACATTATTATTTTGATTTTACAGGAATTATTGATCTCAGACACTTATTTTTCCAAAACAACATGAACATCGAGAATGAAAAAGGTGAAGATCAACTTAACAGCTTGATCCTGAAATGCTGAAGTTCAGCTCTGTCACATATTAAATAAAAAAAGTCAAGCCAACCAAGTAAGAAACACAAAAATGTGGAGGAAAAGAGAGATGAACATTTCTGCTTTGTATCATTTGCACAGATGTGAACTCTGATGTGCAAACAGCAGCTGCAAACGAGCTGGAAGTGAAACACTGCTCATATAAAGAGACTTTGAGTTTTTTTGTTTCACTTCAGTTGCTGATTGTGTTACTGTATGGTAATGAGGAGGCTTCCTGTTCTCAAAAACAGCTCAACTTTTAATGTGATGTTCATGTTTTAAAATGTCCTCTGAGTGTCAGTAACTAAGGAAGCCACCTTTAGATCCGACTCGACTCCACATCGATTCTCTCCTCTTTGTTCTGCTCTTATTCATCCTGACTGACATGAAAAACTTTTGGTTTGTGGTTTCATGTCGTCTCGTCCAGACAGACAGCAGACAGACAGACAGACAGACAGGCAACCCTGTGTGGGCCGGAGGAGGTGGATAAAGGTCACCCCCGAGATGAAGAATTAATGATTTTGCTTTGCCTCTGTCTCACATTCTGCCTGTCAAAGCATTACTTTATTTTAATTCCTCCCACAGAAACCGAGTTGTAAGTCTCATCAGTGTTGCTGCAAACTCTTCAGCGGCTTAATTAGAGAGACAGAAACATTTATCTGTCTGAAAGTCCGCTGAATCCTGCAATAATCTCACTCAATTAGTCTGCGCGTGTGTGTGTGTCAGAATAATGTGTTTACATCTCGTGTGTTTCAGAAGCTCAGCATTCAAACCGCTCAGTGCGATGGCGTTTATTCCCGACGTTGCTCTAAGTGTTTATGTCATGTCTGCGTTGTATTTATGTCCTTCAGCTGGATATGTTTACTGTAAATCAAGTTTGGTTTAATTTACATCAGCCTGGAGTCCCACAGGACTGTCAGTGCAAACAATAAGCAGCGAGAGTGTCAAAGTCTCTGACAGCTCTGCCAGTAACGCTCGCAGTGCTGATGGGTTTTAGCATAAACAGGAGTGTTTTGACAGTGTGTGAGCTGTGTGTGAAAAATCTGGATCTCTGGTTTCCCAACACACACCACCACACAGGCTTTGATTAAGTTATGTAAATAAAGTACATTCAAATTTAATCACGCATTAAAAAAAATCTCTACTTAAGGTGCATTCGCTACTTTTATAAAGCTTTTCAACCATAGACAGAGTGAGAGTGACGCCACCTGTTGATTTGTGGAGAAACATTTCGAAGCTTCAAGTTTGGCATCTTGATTTTTAGGCACCAGAAAAGATCATTTTTGGACAAGAAGACGGAGCTGGAGAGAAAGTCACAATGATGCGATGTTTAGCAGACAGCTAACAGCTGCTGTCACTCAAAGCAGTCATTCCCTGAATCATGCACAAGTTTGAGCTTTTATATAATTTAATTGGTTTACATTTAAAATTCATCATTCACACAGTTGACAATAATGAAAAACTAGCTATAGAAACCAAAACGTTTTTCCTAAACCAGGTTGTAAACGTGTTTGTTTCTGCTTTAGTTCTTCCTCTGCTTGGAGGATGTAAAAGCATGGCTGGCCTTGAATTTCCTTAGCTTCAATGACAGCAAAACTGAGGTTATGGTGTTTGAGCCCAGCAACTCGCATATGCTTCCTCCTGGTTTCCTAGGCCCCCTAAAGGCCTTCAAAAAACAGACAGTCACCAATCTAGGGGTTAAAATAGACTCAAACCTAAAGATGGACAAACAGATAAATGAGGTTGTACGCAAGAGCTTCTTCCAACTTAGGAGGCTGTCAAAGTTAAATCCTGTGTATCTCATCCCTTAATAGATCTCTTCTTGACTACTGCAATTCACTGTATGGACTGGACTTGGCCAGGCTTCCATCTCTCGCTTACAGTTAGTTCAGAACGCCGCCGCCCGTTTGCTCACAGGTACAAGAAAACATGTTCATACTAGCCCTGTGTTGTCCTCTCTTCACTGGCTTCCCGTGCGATATAGGATTGATTTTAAAACCTTGCTTTTTGTTTTCAAGTGTTTTCAGGTGCTAAATGGTTTAGCACCCGTCTACTTGTCAAATCTGTTAGAACCCTGTGCTCCATCAAGGGCACTCAGATCATCTGACCAGCTTCTCCTGTCTGTCCCTAGAACCAGACTGAAGCTTAGAGGTAGCCGGGCTTTTGCTGTAGCAGGTCCAAGGCTCTGGAATGAACTGCCACTGAATACAAGACAGGCCCCCACACTTCAGGTGTTTAAATCACGCCTTAAACCTAATTTTTATATATTGGCTTTTCCACCTACAGCATGATGAGCACTGATATCTCTGTGGCACTGTACGTTGTATGATTGGATTTTAAATTATTTATGCTTTTTTATCTATTGTGAAGCACTTTGGCGCAACTTTGTTGTATTTAAATATGTTATATAGATAAAGGTGATATGGTATGGTTTAAAGTTGTGCATTTTAATTTGGGAGTCTATGGGGAATTTAGATGGATGATCTAGTGGCCACTCAAGGAACTGCAGTTTTCTGCATTTCTACGTTGTTTTTAATTTTTAGCCTCAAGCTTGCAGCTTGTTGGAAAAACTTTTATTAGCCCCCAGCAGCAGGTGGAATTTGATCAGTATTAAGAAAATAGCAGATCTTTTTAACATTTTACAGACTGAATGCACACAATAATTAAAAAAAATAAAAGGTAACAAGTAAAAAGAGTGATGTTTGTGAATGTTTTTGCCCTTTGTACTCATCAAAAACTGTCATGATCTGACAACTAGAATACACTTAGTTTAATTTTGGCTTCACTCAAATCATTACGCAATATTACAGAATGTGATAATAGTGGAAATGTTGCTTAATTTTCTTATAGATCTCTCGAAAAGGATCCATTAGTAAATAACAAATTGCTAAAAAAGGAATAATAGATTATTACACAGTCTGTTGTTTGGCCTCTGAAACAGACTAAACTCTGCTTTCTTAGTGTTGGTCAAGAGATTTTTTGTAAATTTCTTTCTTATTTTTGCATTTTTTAGATTTTCTCTCTTTTCTTTTTTTGTGAAACTCTTGTATCTTGTAGAAAATGGAAACAAAGCTGCGTGTTTGTTGCCTGACCTAAATTATCTCCACTTCATCTTACTTCCACTTCTCACCTTGATTTTTCTTGATATTTTTTTTTTTCTGCTGTCCATTTTGTTTTTTCATTGCTGGTCAGGTGCGCTTGAATGCGTGACATGACAAAGTTATGATTTTCAATTTCTGAAGTGGAAGCTTATGAGGTACAATTAGCCAGCGGGGCCATTAGTCTGCCAGTCGGGCCTTGACGAGGCGAGTCGGCGGGGACCTTCGGCTGTTTTCTCACAGCAGGGCCTAATGACGCCTGTCAGACTCGGAGGCAGCTCAGCAGATGAGGAAAACCACACGATTTGTTTCTTTGAAACTATGTTCAGAGCTGATAAATCATCACTGCTGCTGACGACATGACGGGAGAAATTAGTCTCGTCTTTAAGTGGTCTTTTAAGATAGAAAGCAACCTCTGCCAGCTTCTCAATCTGAAGTAGAAATTAAATCAACAGCTCTCTGAATAAATACCAGAGTTACTAGCTATTTTTAAAAAAAACGTCTTTCACCCTTTGGTGCCAAAACAGCCTCAGCAATTAACACGGTTTCCTTCAGTAGCTTGATAGGGATTTGGTGTCTTTTGTCACATATCAGCCTTTGGATGGAGCTGAAATGAAAGCAGTGGATTTAATTTACAAGGACGTCTTTGTGTGTTTCGGATTAGCATATTTCAGGAAGGTCAAGGCTAAAGAGGACCCTTCAAAGGCCTGATTTCTACTTTGTTTCATCAAAGGTCAGTAAACAGGATGTGATGGCTCACAGCCTGGACTCGACCTCTGTGATATCAGGGTGGAGGATTCCCATGAGATTAGGCATTAAAAACACAAACACACACACAAACAAATCATTAAGCTCTTATTAGCTGCATCGCTAAACGCTGTGCACATCAATAGCTGGTCTGGGCTTCGTGCCACATAA
>JAQNCA010000004.1:20703473-20715753 GCA_029783725.1 Acanthurus tractus | reverse complement strand
GCTGATAATTACACAGAGCTGAGAGAGTCTCACTCATAACAGCCAAAGTGATGTGACTGAACTCAGTCCAGCTCTGCCGACGGGAGGAAAATGGTGAGACACCAGTGACCCGACAAACCACTGCTCTGTTTGTTTGATGAAGCCCTCAACTGATCGTCTTTTTGACACTGAATAGTTCATGTGATTTAAAGTTCGGAGGATTATTTTTTTGGAGTTCATTTCCATGCTTTATGCTAAGCTTAGCTAACTGGCTGCTGCCTGCAGTTTAATGTTTACCATGCACACATGACAATGATATCAGTCTCTCATCTAACTCTTTGCAAGAAGGCAAATAAGCTAATTTTGCAAAAAAAAAAATTGAGCTATTTTTCGGCTAAAGTTAAGCAGGAAACACTTTGTGCAGCTGTGGATTGACACCTGAGACAAAAACAGGAACATTGATTTGGAATAAAGACGTCATTCATCATTCATTCAATCATTTACATTCTACTTTCATGTTGAATTCATCCGAATACTAATAGCTTTTTCAAGGACTAGCTCCAGTTGAAACTGTTGAAACAGTATATTCGGTGTATTATCCAGCGTAACAGAGTGACTCAGCTTTGCGAGAGGCATCACTTTATTTGAGAACTGCCTACAGTAAACAGCATTCAGTTCCTCACAATTAGGAGTGCAATTGTCAACATAATGGTGTCACTTTTCATTTCACTATTCATTCATTACAGACAGACAAAGAAGAAAGAAAAAAAAACTCCAGACGATGTAGAGTGAGATTTCTTTTCTCCTGGCGGGTCAGGTCATTAATTAATTCTACTGTGACAAAAAAAGGGAATATTAAGCATCTAATTAGTCTTGGCAGAACATAAATGAGTGTAACTATGAATAAATGACCTGCCGAATATCTGCTGCTGTCTAATGCTGCTGAGGAGAATTAAAATGTGTTTGCAGGTTGCACCTTTAGAGACAGAAAAGAGAGGGGAGATGGAGGATATGGAAAACCAAACCTCTTTCCTCTCAGATTACCATTATTTGCCGTCGTGGCCCTAAAGGAGAAATAATCCATCAGCACCTTTTGAACCTGCAGCCACTGAAGCCCAAACAGCTCGGCTCTGATTCAGTAGAGTCATTAGCATCTCCATTAATTCAGCACTCAGCAGTTTGTCTCCTGTACACAACAATGCAAACAGCCTTCGGACTAAACAAGCATGTGTTCGCTTACTGAGAAGATCATTACAGCCATGTGAAGCATTTCTGCCTCATTTTCAGCTTTATTTTGAATCTCAGCTGTGCAGGTGAAACATTTTGACGCTGAATCAACAGCTGATTGGTGACATTTTGACGGTGAGACGATCCTGAGCTCTGAGAAACGCTGAGTTGTCACATGATTGTTTGACCTTTTGCAGCAAAGTGCTGACGGGAAAATGAATGTTTAACTTATTCTGTGTCATTGTGTGAGTTCGACCTTCTGACAGGACGGAGCAGGAATCTGACACGAGGTGAAAAAGAATCTGACAGTTTTACATTCGAGAACATCATGTTCGTCTTTGAGGAGGAAACTGCTGTGCGGCGTTTCATCATTCAAGGCTTTATTAAATCTTGTCCAGTTTGATGTTACATCCATAGTGATGGATGGTAAGAAGGATGTAAAACATGTTTTTTCAACAGAAAATATGTAAAGCAGGAAGTGGCAGCATTGAATAAATGAACGAGAGCTTTAAAAAAAAAATCACCTTTTTTTCTCTCCTGAGTGTTTTAGTTGCCTTCAGTGTTTTGTTCTGGTTTAACGGCTTGTAACATTTATTATTTTGGTTCACTCTTCCAGCTCTCATGAGCACCATTTCCACATGCAGCAGGCAGCTCTGATAAATCCAACTCTTTGCCGCCTAACCAGCACCAGATGGTGAACAGAAACAATTAGCATATGGATGGTAAACACCAAAAATTTTGCAACTAAAAAAGGGCAGATATTTTTCTTAGTGGAAGTTAGTGGAAATGAAACAAAAGTTAAAAAGAGGGAAAATGTTGCACCAACATTTGAATAACAGACAGAAAAACAGTCAAAATAATGCTAACGTTGCTCCATGTTTGCTCAATAAACAAAAAAGAAAATTAACACATTTGCCATATTAACATCAGAAGTTAGTTATAGGTCAGTGCTGTGTTTACAGCGAGTTGTACAATCAGGCAATATTGTTGACCATATGAATCTACCTGCATTTGTGTTGGGTTTTTTTATCTCTAGAAACAACTATTATTATTTCAGCTGGATGCAGAACATTCATATCAGCTGCTTCTTGTCACCTCACTCGCTCGCTGCTGACATCTCCACCTGCTGCGGGAAACAACTGATGCGCACTGAGTTTTTGTAATGGAAGAAGACTGCTTGCATGGAAATGCCCTCACCCGCTGTGGAATTGAGGTCAAAGCTTTCACAAGGTTTGTTTTGTTCCAGACGTTTGAAACACATCAGCTGTGGATGCACAAACACCTCCTGGCATCTCGCATCCCCTCTCTCTCTCTCTTTTCGTCTCTCTCTCGGCGGTCAGTAATGGATGTTTACACGGGAGGAGAAATAGTTTGTTCAGATCCGCCTGGATGCTGTCAGCAGGAGATTGGTGGAGAAGAAACAAGTGTCAGCTGTGACAGGAAGAAGACCTGCAGAGAAAAGATGACCGACACTGACAGGAAGATGGACAGAGGAGGAGTGAGAGACAGAGGAGAGAGGGATGAAATGTGGAGAGACAGACGGATGAGGACAGCATAGAAACAGTGAGACAGGATGAGGAAATTACATATGTGAAAGAGAAACTTAATCTAAATGGAGAGTGTAGCCCTAGGCAAAGCTAAATGCATTAAGAGTTAGTGAAGAGCAGGAAATTATGTTATTACCGAGGAGTGTGAAGCAGGTTATTAGAAATGAATAATTGTCCAGATGTATATGTGAGCAGTTTCCTTATTATAGGTTTTGGCCCTGAAACTAGAGCAGCAGCACTGCAGTGTTTTATAAAATGACTCCAAGTGTAACACAAAAACCCTCAGACGAGTCACATTTCACTCCTCAGTTATACATCGTTTTAATTCTGAGAACAATTTCCTTTTTTTTGATTTAACGGTTCAGTCCAACCAGAATGTCAGAGAGAAATTTACTTTCAAAATGTGAAAAAAATCAACTTTACTATTTTCTTTTGTACACAGTACATTTAAAAATTATTCGAATATTGTCTTTGGTCAGTAAACAATAGAGCTTTATTATAAGCTATTCATAAGAATGTTTGGTCCGTTTGTCTTCTGTTTCTCTTCACCATTACATCAGCTTTGTTCTTGCTGTTCTGTATGAAAAATATAACTCTTCCTATGGAAAGTTCAGCCACTGATCTGCCTCAAATGTGTATCTGAACCAAAATCTCTATATTTTTTGGCATCCTTTTAATCAAATACTGTATCGTCTTCATCCTTTAGGACTAGAATTAGAAGAGTCTCATCACATCTCTTATATTGGCTGGGTATTGGAAAGTTGTTTTTTTTATCCAGATCAATGTCTCAGCAGGTGAAGCTCTGGGAGGTTTAAGAAGAAGAAGAAATAAACACATTTAAACCCTCTTTTTATTAAAATTAAGAGGCTGATTCTCTGTTTGATACAAATTCAGACTGGAGTCAATAGATTTGAATATAATTGTGATTGACAGGTTTGCTGTCTTGCGGTGCTTTCATGTATTCTTCCATATTTGGGCGAACAACCTGTTTCTGCGCTGCTGACCAATCATTGAACCTCTCGTAGGCGTTCAGTTCTTCATATCCACTATCTCATGAACCAAATCTCAGATCTTTTGGTGACCTTTGTTACTTTTCTATTAAGCCATCAAGCAGCATCCATTTTGCATGACCAATGGTGAATGAACTTTCCTCTCTTTTAGCTCTGTGCTGTGACTGAACAGTCAGTTCAGACTCTCAGTACAGACATCATGTCCGCTGGTCTGTGGCTTCGGAAGGTTCAGAAGGTTTAGTCTTCGGTCCAGTCCAAATCGATCAGTGTTCCTAAAGAGTCCAGTAATCTGCAGACCGTTTTTTTTTGTCCAAACAGCAGGTTTCGTCCTCGTCGTTTCGCTCTTTCGTTGGCGGTTTCTTGCTCTTTTAGCTGTGTTTTGTTCCAGATGAGAGCAGCTGTCAGTCACAGCTGATGGATCACAGATGCTCAGAGATTGTTAGGACACTGAGTTCTCCCGCTGCGAGGCTCAGAGTCTAATATCACGCTTGACAACGCTCCTCAGTGCTCCTCAGCTGGACACAAGCCTCAAAAATCAGTCAGTCAGTCAAACCGGCGCTCGCCCCCTCAGTCCATCATTCAGTCCTTCAGTGAAGCTCCGGGCTGATGTCATACTCCACAAACCTCCGAGTGCCCCGCAGGCCTGAAAATAGCGAGTTAGTTGATCATTAAAGTGTCGGCCAGCTGTTGAAATCATCCACTTTAAGTATTTAACAACAACATTGCAGAATTCAAGACAATTTGTTCCAGTTTGACTCGTAATTAAGTTCCATTAAACAAATAAACTGACTATATGTTTATAACTGTGTGATCATAAAATGTTTTTCCCATTTGATGCTTTTGGATGATGAAAATTTAGAATGAAGCTCAACAACCCTTTTAAATTGATGATCATGAATCAGCTCTCATTATTAGTAGAAATTGGTTAAGTTAAGCCAACATCTAGTCTTATAATAAATACATTTTTAAATAAAGAATTACAATTATTCAGTTTCTGCCTCATTTCAAACAGGATGAACTGAACGCAAACGTTTTGAAACTACAGCAGAACATTTCTGCTTGCCTCTGGTCAAAACTGTTTTGTCTGCCTGATCAGCTCATAGATTCACTCGTTAAACATTTCTCCACTGACTCAACGTCCTCATGGAGAAATCTGTGAAATTTCTGCAACATCCTATCAGACAGTTTCTGTTTGCTTCTGTTTACACCTCGAAAGACAGAACTAATCAACAAAAACAAAATGATTGATTCACGGCGAATTCTCCGGTCTGTGGAGATAAAACTCTGAAAGGAAAATAAAAGTTTCAGAGAAGAGGATGATGCTGGGAGACTTTCAGTTTTATTTCCAGATGGTTTAAAACAAAAATAAAATCAGGACTAAAGTGGAGATGAGCTTTTAGATCAACATGACATTTCAACCAGAAGACACTCTGTTACAACTTCTCTGTGTCTGATCCGAGATAAACAGTCTTTGTCCTTCCTTCATGTGTATATTTACAGAAGCTGAAGAAGCTCTGTGGTCTTTTCATCTTAAAAGAAAGATTTCCACTTCTGAGGCCGTTCGTGTGTCAGGCGAGATAAACCAAACCCAGCTTTGAAGATTCACTTGCTTCCACAGTTTTGATGTATATTTTTTTGCTCCTTTGTGCCATTGTATGAATAAAACTCGCTCTCGTAAAGTAAACAGATATCTGAGGCACATTTGAACAAAGAAAGAAAGAATATTTACGTTTCTCAGGCTTTTTAAAACCAGATGCACTCCTGTAAGTGTAGATGTTTTCTGCTTTGGATGTTTCTATAAATAGTCTTTAGAGTCCAACTTAAATGGCATTTGGAGAGCATCTAAGTTCCGTATCATGTTGAATTTTTAGCAATATATATATATATATATATATATATATATATATATATGCCTTTAAAAATTAAACGTTTTTCACAATGAAATAAACACATAAATTTACAATAATTTCACATGAGACTGGTTGGTTTCTAAATGCCACGACTGCAGCAGCGTGACTGGTGGCTGGTGTTTTCTGTCTGTCAGCCTGCCTGCCTGCCTGCCTGCCTGCCTGCCTGTCTGCCTGTCTGTCTGTCTGCCTGTCTGTCTGAACACAACATCTTATTTGCAGCACTCTGCTGTGTGCCTAATGATAAGATCTTGTCAGGTAGTGAAAGTCTGTTGAAATGAATTCCTATAGAATAATTCCATCTTCCTCTGACTCTGCCGGCTGACCAGCCATTCATCGGCCCTGCCTGTCTGTCTGCTTGCTGCATCACCAGCCAATATTCTGGGTAATTGAGCTATTTTGGATAGAGCTCTTCTTCTTCTTCCTCTTCCTCTTCTTCTTTCCTGCCACACAGTGTAGTTGCACATTGGCAGCAATAACTGGAGCGAGCAAACCAATCCCCGTTCAATAACATCACATTACAACAAAAAATAAATCCAAGAAAATCCATATTAAACACGAGCATTATAAGAAATAATCACCCACTGCTTTCTTTTTTCTCTGGACTGAAGGTTGGAGACGCAGAGACAGACACATCCAGCCAATATTCAGGCTGGTAATTATGATCTGCATGATTAATTCTCCTCACCAGTTGAGCTGCTCTCCAATAACGGATGATTTTGGCTCTGATGAATTTCCTTTCAACAACATTTTTAATGAAGGAGGTGAATTGAAATGCTATTTTCAGGTTTTAATGAAAGCCTATTTCCCTCTTTTCCTCAAATGAGGTCATTAATGGATATTAATAGTGAAGCTCAGGTGGAATCAATGTGCACTGATCCACTGTGTGATTTGATTGGAGTTACATTAAAAAGTCTTAGGGATATTTTTTAAATATTGATTATCAGAGTATTTGTCTACCCATAGAAAAATTGGGGTTTCTTGCCGAAGTAAAATCCATAGATTCTAATGTTTGCTTTTTGCTTTAATCTGCTTTAAGTCATTTAAATCCTGTATGTGCTCCAGTAATCTGCACAGAGATGATCAATGGATTATCAGGGAGGATATTCAGTCTCACCGTCATTAATAGTCTTTGTGTGTGTCACAGTTCAAACTCATGGCAACAAAAAAACCCCCCAAAAAACAGTTCACTTCTTCAATAAATACTGCAAAAAAAATACATATAAATAAAATATCTGCTTAAGAGCCACGTATGATTCAATGTAACATGGGAGTTTTGACCAATGCTGTTCATTTCTTTCACTCATTAATCGTTGAAGGTGATCTGAAAAAAACTGTTTTCATGTGTGTGAATGTTGCATGTGATGTTGCAGCACCTCAGAATAAAATAGAAGAGACAAACATAGCTGACAAAGAAGTTTCTTTAATGAAGACTTAAGGAGGAAAGGAAAAGGTGACACACTTAAAGTTAAAGAAACAAGAAGGAAGTTTAAGTCTTCGTTAAACAATGAGCCGTCCTGCTGTCCTGTGAGCACAGCAGATAAAAAGCAGAGAGCCTTTCTTTCCTCTTTGTGGGGGACCCAACTTTTCCTTAGTGGTTACTAAGATCAGCTTCCTTAAGTCGGAGAGGACAGAGAGACGGCAGGTGAGTCACAATAGTTTCAGGACATCCACTATGGTTCCCAGATTGTGTGCTGTTTGATCGATGTGGACTCATTTAAACCGCTGATTCCTTTTGGTGCAAATCAGAGTGATTGTTACCTGCTGGTTTCTGTGTTTAAAACTGACCCATGATGCTGCCTGGAAGCTGGATAAGTGAATTCTCCTCTGTTAAGCTAAACTGCTGCAGAAGTGAGCAGAACACTTGCCTTCACCTCCCTGAGCTGGACTTAACGTTTTCACTGATTTTTTACTTCTTTATCACAATAAATAATAAAACTAAAATGAAGGCAGATGGGGTGGACTTTCATGATCGTAGTTTCTCTCTGTTGATTTTGTGGATTAAATACTGTTAACATGGTGTCATTGCCTTGTATCATTTGTAGAAATCATCACATAACTTCAATACATCACAAGTTATTTCTAATTTGTATTTATTTCCATTTTAAATTTACTCTCTGAGAAGTTACTGGTTGATTGAAATGGTTCACTTCGGCAAAGTTCAGGTTGTAGATCACATTTGAATGATGTTAAAAGATTCAATTTCATAAAGAAAACACCTGATGAGGAACTGTTGTTCTTCTGCTGATCGCTGCATTCGGATGGATTAGCGAAATCATTGTTATGCAGATGAATGTTGAACAAATAGAATTATTTCCGCTCTGCTTGTTTCCTCTGCTTTAATATTTATTTGTTGAATTGTTTTTTAGGATTGTGAGGAGTTTGAGGATTACACTGTGACATCTTTCCTTTGTAAGACGCTGGTTAAAAGTGTTTTCTTTTGGATGGATTTTTTTGTTTTGTCTGTTGTTGTATAATCCAGCAGCAAGCGAGTTAAATCCTGGAAGAGATGAGCTGCAGTGAACCAACACGACTGTCTGCGGCTTTCAGGAGGCTGCTGTCTGTCTGATCGGCTCCGTTCTGACAAAACAAAAACATGAAAATACCCTGAAAGAGGAAACGACAGGAACGGCTGCAGATGTTTGTCTGCAGTGTTTCAAAGATAAAATGTTGTTTCTTGGATCTCTTTTCTTCTCTGACCTGCTTGTGCAGCACGGTGAGGCTGTAACCATCACTGAGCCGGTTGTGTTTAAAAATAGCATTAACACTGATTACAGAGGTGTTGCAGGTGAAGGCAGGTGAGATTGGATACCTGAGCACCTGAATGCAGCACCAGTTTGTCCGTATTTTACCTTTTTGGGACTCTCTTGTGCACCTGCACTTCTCTAAAGCTGCCAGTAATGTTTTCAGGTTCTGTGAAAAGGCCATAATGGTGTCAAATAAACTGCATTACCCAGGGTGCACCTGTTCCTTTTATTGCCTCCCTGCTTTACTTTGTCAGCGGCAGATTACACCACAAATACAAAGAACTTTAAAAGGCATCCAGGCCTGAGGACGCTCTGCAACACACACTAAAATTAGTGGACAAAGTTAATAAACACGTTTACACTAAAACAAATTGAATGGTTAAAAAAAAACTTGCTGTGAACATCAGAATCTCTTTTAGTGTCAATCATCACTGTGGAGAGCTGGGATGCGAAACTTCTTCCAACATGTAAATAAGGGGAGCACTTATCATTTTCCACTTTAAGCTCTGAACAACACAACTTCAAAAGATGGATGACTCTTGAGTTTCAAAAAGTGAAGTAATCCAAGTTTATTCTTCAGGATGCTGCCAATAAAACCATTCAAGCCTTTGAAGTTTAAAATGACAGGCAACATGTAACATATAGATTGAATAGAGTTAACAATCCCATTGTTGGGTTTATATAAATAAGTAATATGCTACGTTAGAGTCTCTGAAACACTGATGTTGCTATTTACTCTGCAAACCAAATGCAAATCTGATACTTATAGACAAAGTCTTGAACAGGAAGCCTTCGCTGTACATTTTGTATCAGCAGTGAGTCAGCGACAGTTGTCCATACATGTCCAACGGGTTGTCGGAGTGTTTCAAAATCTGGAGAACAAGTTAAAGAAAAGTCCTCTTGGGATATTAAACATGAAATGTGATGAAAGTTTTTTTTGAGGAAATGTTGCTGTAGCAGAAACTTAAAAGGCAACAAAGAAAACAGCATGCACACACACACAAATAGACGACAGCAGTGATGAAAATGAAAATTTAATACAATTCGTATTATCAGTTTAGTCAACATGTGTCTCTGATAAGATCATCAGAGTGAGACACACTGAACAAAATGGGTTTCAAACATTCATGAATTCTCTTGTTTTGGTGTTTTCAGATAAATAATGCAATAATCTTCAGAAGCAGAGTATGAATTTTAAATAGAGCACAACATGAGGTCATCCAATCTTGTTTTGTGTCTGAGCTTTATAATTACACAGAAAACAACTGGATTTCAAAATAAAGTTCCAGTTGACTTTCTCTTGCAGAGTTTTATATCATCTGTGCATTGTTAACCTTCATATTTTGACACGTACAGCTCAGTTCAGATTATTCTCAGGATGCAGCGGTGATGAAAACATGCAGGTGACAGGGACAGAAAACCTTTAGCTCAACAAAAAGCCAGAGTTTCTCTGTTCTTTCAGATCAAATGCAGAGCGGCTCACCTGTCGTCCACCCACAGAGGCGGCCGTCGCCTCTCTGCCGCTGCCGCCGTCTTCATCATCATCCGACCGGCAGCCTGAAGGCATTTCACAGTGTTTGTCTGGAGAGAATTAAAAACAGCAAAACAACAGAGCTGTCCTCTTTCTTACTCTCATAACCAAAACCATTTTACAAAAAGAACTATTCAAATACTTTTGATTGTATCCAAAGGTTGGCATTTATTCCCTCTGAGGTTATTTTTGAAGTGTCATGATCGGATCTTATGTGAGACGCTTTTAGTCAAATCAGGGCCTGACATTCATCTCACCTCACTCAAGAATCTTTAATGAGTGTTTCAAAGGGATTCAGGATCAACTGCAGGTCTTAAAGGCTCTCATAACTTTTTCTGACTGTTCATTTTAACTTTGTGACCCACGTCCAAGGCCGGAATATTAACCAGACAAAACCTCCAGACCCTGACGGGACCCAAACGCACCAGGTGCATTTAGAATATTGATGCAGATTTGTTCAGGACTAACACAATTTTTTTGCAAGAACAGTGACAAATAAGGTTGATCCTGCAATATTTCATCAACACAACTAAGTATTAAACAAAAAACACACCATTTCCTAAAAACTGGACTCTGTTACTTAATAAACACTTTATATTTTAGTATCTTTCCAAAGCTTTGTTGTTCCATTTGTTCTTTGAATGTTGGGTAAAGAAAACAGCTGTTTCTCAGCAGGATGTAAAAGCACATGAATTTAGTCTTGACTCTTAACGTTCACATAATTTAATTTTCCACTGAAGTCCTGCAAAGCTTTTGCAAGTACCTACACGAGAGAGCACAGGAGCTAAGAAGCTAATAAGCCCTGAAAATCACAGATTAAGTTTAATTCTGAGCGTTTATCAGGCCTGACATGTGTTTTCAACCTATTTTATTAAGACGTGATGGCATTTCTCCCAAACAGGATATTAACTTCAAGTTTTTCACAGCAAACATGCTAAATATGATTCAATTTGGACTGAAGTGCCAACCTCAGACTGGTCCAGTAGGAACCGACCAGACCTCCCATTTGAACCTGAACCTCCTCCCACAAACCAACAGGAGGCCTGGAGGCCGAGCCGAGTTTGTTCTCCGGAGACGAATTTGAGTTTATGATAAATAAACAAACTCTGGAGATAAAACAACATATTTCTGGCAAACAAAATGTTTTCATGATTCAAGACTGAATGTGATTTAATTAAAGTGTGTCGGCAGCCAACAACATGACTCTGGGATCCTGTTGCCCAGTGGGGAATCCTCTGTGCTGCTCTGCTAAAATGAAATCTGTTATTTTTATCATTTCATTTAACTGGAAATCAACCCAAATAAGAGCGTTTGAAGACTGAGAAACAGACTTGTAAAAAGTGAAGCCAAAAAGCAGAAACAATTAAAACATTTCAAAAATGATTATTTGGATTTTTCAGGAGTTTGTGATGTGATTCTGCTCATGTAATAACATGAAATTGAGAATTATTCTGCCCTTATTAGAATGATGAGGTGATCAAATGTCTGTCAGAAACAATATCCTACACCAGTTTCTCTCATTTGGCCAAATGAACAGGAGAACCTTCAATTTGTATTTCAGCTTCTCAGAGAGACAAATTAAAGAAACCCTGATTGAGAAAAGCTCTTTTGTTCTTGGTGTTTTGTACATTTCTGTGCAGTTTTTCTAGTTTACTGTAAACTAAACTAGCTATTATACAAACTAGTAAGTTCTGGCTGCTGGTTTGCAAAGTTAAAACAGTAAGAAACGGCTAATTTATTAATACAATACTGAAAAAGAACCACTTTTCTTCATATTGCACAAGTAAATGTTGTATATTTGGTCTATATTTGATATTTAATCTTTTCTATTTTTTATCATTGCCATTGAGTTTCGTTTTACTCTATACATAGTTTTGCTTCTGCCAAACAACTTCAAAAGGTCGTGTGAGAGCAGAAAGAAATTAAACAAAATGCACGTGGAAAAATGCAGTTGAGTGAATTGGCTCTCCATATCGGCAGCCAAATAAGAGGTCAGAGCCTGCAAGACTTGACTGACGAAATAAAGCAAACATATTTTAAACCTCATCACCTGGGGTGCAAACGACTTTACAACATTTCCTCCACGTTATAAAGTCCTGTTAAATGTAATCTCGGGTGTAAAGAAGGGCAGCTGTTGTTACCTGGAGTACAACACGTCAGCAAAGAGTTGAATTCTCTCTGAAACTCTTCTGGCTTCCAGCAGCTTGATCTCTGCTCCGCTTTCAAAGAAACTGAATGTCTTTTCTGTTTCAGCCAACTGGCCGGCTGGTCGGGCAGCAGGCCTCCAACAGCCTGCAGCTGCTGCTGTGAATATAAAGTACAGTCAGAGTGC
>JAQNCA010000004.1:20665373-20675632 GCA_029783725.1 Acanthurus tractus | reverse complement strand
AAAAGTAGATGTTCTTTTCTATTTTTGATATTTTAAAGTGAACAGAAATGCCAGATCCCTCATGGATGGTAAAACACGACAGGTGCACTGTTGGCCGTAAAGGTTTGTAATTGTGTGTGCGTGTGTGTGTGTGTATAAGTGTATGCATTATGCTCCCAGTGTCACAAAGCTCTAAAGATTGTGGCTTTTTAAAAGACTGTATTGGTATTAATGATAATATCTGTCCAAAAGGGGATTTTAGTGATATTTAAGATGTTTTTTTACTAGAATTTGATCTCTCTTGTACTCTGCCCTCAGTAACCCAATGAAGGATCAAATCATGCCGTCAGTTACACTGCAACACTCTAAATAATGTATAAGATATAATTTATATGACATTTGACACATATGACACAGAGATGACATTTTCATATGGAGCTCTATGGGGATTGATTTTCTCGGGCATTTGAGGATCTGCAGGCTTTTTGCACTCATGTTCTGGCTTCGCTTGAAGCCCTGGAGGTTCCCACCTGAGTAAGAAAAGCACAGGTGCTACTGAGAACATTAACAATGGCTCTGTTTTGTTCTGGTGTCCCAGTAAATCATGACAGTGAAAGTGAGTCAGCACAAACAGAACAAAAGACCCTGAAACTGAAGCAGCCAAATGAAATTCAGTCACAGCATCAGTTTTATTATTTGCACCTGTGTTTTTCCTGCTGTGTCTCCCACCGACTTGCTGCAGGCTACAGTTTGCTAACTAGGCTGAATCATGACTTGGCTGCATTATTATTCCTTTATAAATCATGTGTCCGCTCAGTGCTTCCAAATGGTTTTATCATCTGATGCTTAAGGTGGAAGCTGAGGTTAAAATGACATCACGTCCCGTTCAGCACATAATGTTGTTAAAGGGGGAGATGATGCAGCGATTAAAGACCCTACAAGCTAAATCATATTTTAGCAGAGGCAAGAGAAATGCAGGGATTTTAGAACAAATCAGTTATGATCAATATAATCTGAAAAAAATGTTTAAAACTGATGTGAACAGATGTTTTGTGGAGACTCAGAGCAGTTTGATGCTGCTGCAGCTGAGAGGATGTGCTGGGGGTTTTTTTAGGTCTTAAGTGTTCAAAACCCCGATGGTGAGATAAAATCTAACCCAGAGAGCCAAACAGAAAAAAAAACATTATTTCTGTGAAGTAGATTATCAACTCAGAAATAAAATTGACCTCGAGCTCCAGCAAAAGATTGAATTAAAGGCAGGCGGAGAACAAATGTGTGTAATACTAGTCTGAGGGAACAATCCTCTCCCCCTTAAACACCACTACCATCAACATGAGTTAAACAGTTTTAAAGATTTATAAGTTAAGTTTGCAACAAGCAACTGTGATCCTTTTGGACTTTGAAATTTATTTCCATTAGATTATTTTGGGATCAGTCTGCTCAAAAAGATGTGAACAAGGTGCTCTGACAGGAAATAAACACAACTATACAGTTTTTTTCTGACTGGTACCCTTATTTAAGTCAGTTACACTGTCCCATTAAAGTTCAATGGTTCTTCTGCAAAGGACTGAAACTCTTTTCTCAGTCAGTCAAATAAATCAAAGTGTCCTTTGTGTTTGCAGCCTCAGGAAAAGCTGAGCTCTGAGTGTTTGAGAGGCGAGAGAAGATGGAGAACATCACGTTGTCTGTAGAGAAGTTTTTCTTTAAAGAGCATTTATCTTCTAATGTCTCCCACAGGAGGAGGATGGCTGTAATGTAATGCTGTAAAGATGCTGTTATTGCAGCTCCTGTTGTGGTTTAGTGAAGGTGTAAAGAGGCAACACATACACTAACACACACTTACACACACATATCAAGGAAAAGACAGAGAAAGAGAACTTTTATGAGCTCTGCAGCTCCAACGCTTGTTGGTCTCTTTGGCAGTGCTGGGATTTCTTACTTTGAATCAAAAAGTTGCATTCATTTGATTTATGCAGTTGTCATTGTGGTTAAAGTCAGGAAGAGGTTGTGGTTTTGTATAAACATTGATGAAGTGGTTTGAATTTTAATGTCCGGAGGAATGTAACTAATATTGCTGATAAATAGTAAGAAAAGATACGGTGATAATGATTTTTCACTGAGTCACAACCAACACTTCAAAAACTGTCTGCATCCTAAAAAAAGGAAAATACATCATTATGGCGCCGCCTCAAAACATCTGAGATGAAGGTGGAAGGATGAGTGTGAAAACTGAACTTGATAATGGAGGCCAGGCTTTGCATCTTCTGTGCCAACAGAATCACTGGTTTTGTTGAAAACGTCCCCTCAATCTTTGCATGAAGTCGGTCCTCACTAAGTTTTCTTCTTTGACAGAAATGGACAAACAAAAAGGAACATTTAAATCATCGAGTTGAACAAGAGACAAAGTTTTCTGCTCTGGCATCAGCCCCTTCTGAACTATAACTCCCTCAACTGGAGCACTGCTGTTTTTCCTCCATGTTTCGCATCCCCAGTGTCTCATTGAATTTAATGTCTCACTTTTGAAATAAATTATTTTTGCTGGGCTGCCTGGATGATCTGAATATCTATGTGCTTTTTTTTCTCCCCTGAATGATGGCAGCAAATTAGCATTTTTTATGGAGCTGTGTTGATATTTTCAGTGAAGAGGCAAATGTATTTAAATCACTTACTGCAGCTGGTGAATTAGTGGATATTTCGTGATACATATCTCCCCCCGGAGCCATTAGTGCCAGTGATGTAGCCTGCGGCGTTTCCTCTAAATTCTGCACAGTTCTGGCGCTCTGATTGACGGTGAAGGAGCTCAACCCTAGTGAAAGTCTTGCTTTTTTTTCTCGGCAGCTTGTTTCAGCTCTCCGTCTACGTTCGTGTGAGTTGAACGTGGCAGTTTGAAGATGAAGTGATTTCAAAACGCCGCTGTGATGTGGCTCATCGCCGTTTTGATCGCTTAATTTGGTTGATGTCTGTCTCCCACACAGCCTCCCACGTTGGTGCTCAGTGTGACGAGCCTCGATGAGAATGATTGTTCCGTCCTTTCACAGGCGGCTGTAGATTAGTCTAATGCATGCTGGTGTTTGCATGAGGATGCTCTCTGTGTGGGCTGTCGACTGTTCATATACAAAAACGTGCTTTTATGAACCATGTGATGCTGACAGATCTTTTGACACCGCAGGAAAGAGTTTTTATTGGACCTCATCTATATAAAGACACGTTTCTGCTGCAGAAAAATCACTCTACAATCAAGTGATTTATCTTTATTGCACAGCTTAAAAAGGTGAAATAAAAAACTGGTTGATTATTTTTATGACATTGTGAGCAAAAGCATTTAGTCAGTCTGATATTTTTTGAGTTAATCTGTGGTTTATAGTTTTATTAAATCATGTATTTAAATATGCTAATCATTTGCTTTCTGATTAAATCGCAGTTTGTTCTTATTACAGCTCATCATGGAGCAAACCAAAAGGTCAGTTTTTTAAAGGTCCCCATCACTAAATTATGAGTTAGTTATATGGTATTTACTCTAAAATGTCAAATCTTGGCTGAGTCTGTGCAATGTAGGTCAGTAGGGAGGTGTTTTCACATTCTTCTCCTGAAGGGGGCGATATCTCTGCTCCTTTGTAATATCTGAGATTTTAAAATAAAACTGGGTTTTGTAGATTACAGTTATAAAAGCCAGTTGCAGGTACAGAACCTGAAACTTCCAGCAGGACTTGTACGCACAGTGAATGTGAACCTGTATGAGCATGCTTACACTTTGTCAGCCACTGCCAGATATAAGCTAATATAAACAAATATAAGATGCTAACATTTTTAAGGAAAACAGAAGAAACTTGTGCTACAGAAAATGGACCAGACTCAGTGAATAGCTCCCTAAGCTTAAAAACTGCAACCTGCCCTATGTAACCTAGACATAAATATACTTACAACAATTCAATATCATCTTAGGTCCCGTACATGCAGACTCTAAGAAGCTTTTATTTAAGCACTAAAATTCTAAAAATAACCTCCTTAGTCCTATGAGAACTATTAATTTTACTGTATAGACCAATGAGCAGGGATAACTCACATGTCTTTGGGGTCATCAGGTGGGAACCTCCTTTCACCAGTGTTTTGTCTAGTTGGTCCCACGACACCTCCAGGAGGCTAGACAGTGATCACTGGCGTCCCAGAGTCACTCCCCTAATGCCAGCCATCACTGTTCCTCACACCACAACAGTTTTCTCCTCTACTTTGCCTATGCTAACACAAACAACACTATCATCAACTAGGACAAAATACACCAGCAGATTCAGCAAACAAACTCACTTAAACAGTTCTGTTCTGTTCTGAGGACTAGATGGTTTGTTTTTTTTTTACCCAGAAAGTGGCGGCGAGTTTGAATGAGGAAGGTAGAGTCAGGTAGAGATGCCTTGGGTGGCTAAACTCTCCCTGACGGGCGAGGCTGTGCTCTACCTTCCTCTACTCCCCCGCTCTCATGGGTGAGGCAAGGAAAAAGAGTGAACAACTAAACAGTCATGTAATCACAGCCAAAGAGACAAAACAAGCCAGTTCACGACAATACGGGCCAACTCACCTGGATTAACCGCACGGTCTCAAAGAGGCTCACAGAGGCCACACCCTCCACTTAATAACACTTCCTCCTCCTGGATTTCTTCCTTGCTTCTCCTAAAAGTCTGTCTATCCTAAGTGCCCCCCCGCTGGGCCCCAGCTGCCATTATTTCTTCTCGTTCAAATCCACTGACTGGATCTTACTACCTCATCTGCCATTTTCTCACTATTTTCCTCACACTCTGTCCCCTTCTTTCCAACTCCCTCAACAAAGAGACAACAGATCTCACTATAAATACCCTACACCCAACTTCCACTGGACAAATCCTAACTTTCCATCCTCTCTGCTCTGCTTCTGGCCCTAACACTACATAAATAAGCTTTTTCCTTTCATATGCTTCCACCACTAAATTATCCCAAGGAACAGTCAGCTATATGAAATACACTCTCATTCTAGTCCTAGACCACAAAACTATATCAGGCCTTAGCTTTGTACAGAATATTTCCTGGGGAACAACAAGCTTTCCTCCTAAATCTATCTGCATTTCCCAATCACAAGCATCCGCTAAGCTGTCTTGCCTCCTTGCTGTCTGACTAACTTTCTCTCCCTCTTGAACAAACTTGATTGCTGCCCTCCTTATCTTAGACCCTCCGAAATTTCTCTGCCTCCATTTATCTTCAATTCCTACAGCTAGGGGTTTTAAAATTTGGTTATATCACCACGTATGCTAGCCATGTGACAGACTGACCTTACAGCCTGACAAAATGTGTTAAAAGTTGCAATACCTGAACATAATGGGCACAGCAGATCTCCATTTATCCAAAGTTTTAGGTTCTGTGGAGTTGGTAATAAATCATATGTTGCCCCTATCACAAATCTAATACTACTTTCCTCCATACTCCACAACTCTTTCCAGCTAAGCTTTTCTACACATTCCCAATTCAACCACTGTCCCTGCTTAGCCTGAGCCACTGCCTTTGCACCCCTTAATATTTCCTCCTGTCTACGAACCTGCTCCACAATTAGCTTTCTCTTCTCTTTGGGACCTGCTCTACTCCACACCAGTTTGCCTGGGCAGAGTCCCAAGCCTCCCCGGCCTATCTGCACATTACCCACAATCTCTTTATGTCCAAGAGTTGCTTCTGCCTCCTGAACTGCCATTCTTGGATTCCATTTCCTCCCCTTGGTTGGGTTTGGATCCACCTTCCTAACTACCCCATCTTGACTCCTAGAAAACAGGAGCTCTGTCCTAACCTTAAACTCCTCCACTAGACTACTTACTGGGAGCTAAAGTCTGCCTTTCATATACAGTGCCACCATACTTAAACATCTAGGAACACCAAGCCAAGTCCCATCCAGTCCCTCAGCAACATCTTTCCGAAACTGCACTACCTGTTCTCTATCATGCAAGTCCACCTTGTACCACCTACCTAGACTCTTTACTGATTTTCCCTAATTATCGGAATTTCCCTTTTTTTATTACAAACTTCCCATCACTTAACTTCCCTCTACTTATTGAGATACTTCTTAACTTACTAGGCTTGATTTTCATACCAGCCTCATACCATACCATACTCTTTTCATGCACGGCACTGTTGCAGTCACCAACGTCATATCATCCATGTAGGCCCTAATTGATGTAAGACGCATCCCATCCTACTGCCTTTCTCCACTTACAACCCACTTAGAAGCTCTAATAAATACCTCCATCGCCATTGTGAACGATAATGGAGAAATCGTACACCCTGACATAATGCCTATTTCTAACCTCTGCCAACCGGTTGTATAAACTGCTGTACTTAAGCACAGTCTAATATCTTGGAAATATGACCTTACTAAATTAACCACTACTAAAGGCACTCTGAAATAATCAAACACCTCCCAAATAAGGCTATGTGGCACTGAACCAAATGCATTTGCTGAATCCAAAAATATTACATGCAAGTCTCTTTTCTCTGTCTTGGCTGCCTGAATTTGATGCCAAATCATGCTAGTGTGCTCTAAACACCCTGTGAAACCCAGTATTCCTGTCTTCTGTACTGTAGTATCCATTAAGCTATTCCTTTCTGAATAACTAGCTAATCTCAATGCAGCTACAATTAGGAAAGAGATCATCCAAAACTGATTCAGGTCTGAGGACTCCTCCTCTTATGGGATAAAAACACTTCCTGCCCTACGCCATGCCCTGGGAATAAACTGTTTCTCCCAAACTATTCTTAGTTGCCTCCACAAAAACTTAAGGATATCAGGTGCGCTTTTATAAACCCGGTAGGGGACTCCATTTGTCCCTGGGGCCGAAGAAGCCTTTATAACTTATTGTGATTCATCTGGTAGTTGCCATTTTTGATGCCTCAACTCCTCAAAATTTAAACATTTAACGCTAAACCTCTCCAGGTTTCTTCTGACGCTGTCAGCCATCTTTTTCTTTGTGCAGAAAAAACATGTTAAACCTATAATATCAGATCACTTTTTTTATTCTTTAAAAACATTTTTGGAGAGGGAATTTAAGATAATTTGGATACCAAAAGCTTAGAAAGTGTCTTTAATAATGACTAAGGCTATTTTACGTTTCAGGTCAGAGTTTATGTCTCTTGTTTGTTTTCATTTTTCAGTATCATATGTTATTTCTCAGTTCAACTTTTTCCCTTTCTGCTAAAAACTGCAGGAGATGTTGACATAAACTGCATTAAACGACTCGGTGGGGTCTTTGCAGTAGCAGTAGCTGCCATATGCTGGTGTGAAGCCCGATCACATCCTCTCATTCCGTGCTATTAATTATGTGTCAAAGCAATGCTAATTAAACTAAGAGAGGAGAGCTCCTGCCATGTCCTTACCTTCAGGGTATTAGTTAGCACAGTATGCTGCTCTGCATTTCAATTAATCAATTAACAAGTCGGGCCACAGGCTGCTTTAGAACAGATACTGGCTCCTGTTGAATAATTCAGCAGTTTTAAAATCAGCTCGTTCCATCCATCACAGCCAGAATATAAATCTAACATAGGCAACACGATGCATGGCATAATTAAATAACAAAAATCAAAAATGTATAAACAGATGATGCATGTTGTTACAGGGTTTTTAATGAGGTCATTGTTTTTATTGCATCCAGTCGAACCACAGTAGGAGGCAAAGTCTGTGCTTTTGTCAGGTGTCAGTCATTTTAAAAAAATCCAGTTTGGAATAAATTTGGAAGAGAAACTAATGCTGGTTTTGACATGTTAAAGTTGAAGTCTGAACATTTTAACTTTAGTGTTTGTTTTTCCTTGGATAAAGATAATTTTCGATGCTTTGCTGAGAACAAGCTCACTTGATATTGATGATCAGAATTGATAGAGACAGTTTAAGTGTGGCCTTGTGATCTTTCTGACTTTTTGGGGCAAATTTTTTCAGCAATGAAAGTAGAAAAATTCTTTGACAAAATGAATTCATTAAAATGGATTTGCAATAATCATTTGACTTCCAATGATCAATTGCAAACCTGTTGCACCTTGCTGATTTAATGGAGATGGAAAGCTGGACAGGTCAGAATTGTAGCTTATTAGCTCTGTAACATCTTCCAGTTTTGTAGCAGACATACAAACTCTGTCCGTTTGAAGATAAATTGCTCTTAAAAAAATGTTGTTTTTAGATAAAGATGAGACAGGAGTTATTGATACAAATACAGAATTTCTGCATGAACTGTCTGAACAGTTTTTCCATTAATCAGGCTTACAAGCTTAAAAGCGGACAGTAAGCTAGCTAGCTAGCTAAAACTAAAAAAATGAGCTATTTATTAGCGATGTTTGGATAATTAGCCACTCCGAACTGTAAGCTTACAACATTAACGTAAAGATTTCATGTGTCTTGTAAAGCTAAAATGAGAAATTTGGAGTGTTGGATCGACAGAAAAGTCACTTATTAAACATATTAATTGATTAATTGTTCTGATCATTTTTTAAAGAAAAAGTACTGACTGAAATGTGCCTCACGCTAACTTCTTTTCTTCCAAGACAACAATCTGTCAGTATTTTATTTGCATGTGACCGCCTGTAAAACGAAGTGAACAGATAAAAGTGTGTAATTGGCCTTCCTGTCATGTTGAATGATGCTCCCACTCTCTGCACAGACTCATGTTGTGATTTGATACAATTCTTTTAATGGAATCGTGATTAATGCAGCTTGAACTCAAAAGTTAAAATCTCTTTGTAAAACAACATTGTACCACCTGAAGTCACACAAACACATTTTTTTTCTCTTTACTCATGTACTATTTGGAGGCCGGATCTCTTCAGGTCGAACTGGAGGTCGAAGATTGGCGGATTAGTAAAATGAGCATTGACGTTTTCTGCTCGAGGATGATTGTTAGTGCTCCGGAGCAAAAACAACCGTCGCTGGAGCCTCATTATCTTGCTTACTGCTGCATGCTCTGAATGGCTAAATAAGTCGCCGGGCTCATATAAGCACTGAACTCTGGGTTTGTGGGGCTTACGGAGCTCTGAAGTGCAGGACCTTCTGTTCACTGCTGTTTGTTGAGGTGATGGATGGAGCTCATCGGTATTCAGGGTCTCCGGCTCTGTCACGGACTCTGTTGGTAGCCTACTTTTTTTTTTTATTATTCAGCCAAACGGTAAAGAAATGGACAATGCAGGTGAATGAGCCGTGGTCTCCCCCCTCTGTCTCTCCTGTGCCAAGCATTAGTCTGCCCATCATGTCAGTGGTGATTAATTGCGCTCGACGGTGCCAAGGTCTCTGCACTCCAGAGATTTCTTTTTTTTAATCTTTTGAGACTTTTTACTGCCATCACATTCACAGTTTATTCACCCTGAATGATAAAACTGACACGCTGGGAGGATGGATGGGCTGAAGCAGAGAGGCTTTATACTTTTTTTTCTCGCTCTAAATCCTCCTCAGGTACCAGAAAAACGATTAAACTTTCATTTGATGGGAGGATATTTTATTGAGATAAAAGCCGTATCCCATCACTCAAATGTCAATATCATGAAGGAGTTCTGCATTATGCTGGAAATTCCCTTCCTCTATTTTCTCACTTAAGGAAGAAAAAGAACAATATTCTGGCCCAATACGGGCTCTGTTAACGCTGCTATTTTCTACCGCTGTAGATTTAAGACACCAGATTCACCTTCTTTATTCTGTTACTGGCTGAAAAGTCATCTTTTCTTACCTCAATTGCCTCTGTGTGTCCTCGAGAACCTTTTCTCCCATAATTCCTACTGAAGTGCTCTTATTTTTAAACAAAACAACTTTAATTTCCGAGATTTGTTCTGCATAAAAGGCCCTCAAAATGCCAGAGAAATTATTTGTCTTTTCTGCTGCACATTCTTTATTTTTGATTGCAAGCGATACCACTCATTAGAAAATGTCACTTTTTAACCATTTCTAAATCTTCATATTCACAAAATGCTGAGGCTGATGGAAAGAGGAAGAGGGTGCATTTATTTTGGTGCAGAGAAAAGAAGGTGCAGCAGCTAAATATTCAGGAAATATAGTTTAATATTCAGGAAAGCTCTGTGTTCTACACAGTCAGGGTCAGTGTCGGGGTTCAGCGGCTGCAGAGTCCAGCAGGTATTCAACATTTAGCTCCATTTTCCTGTGAGCTGTCTGTGTTTGTGCTCCACTGGTCACACTGTCAGGGACGTCCACTCTTAAATGCCAAAGCTCTGCTGAGGGAAACTTGCCCAGTGTTTTTTCAAACTCCTCTGCTCTCGCTCTCTCTCTCTCTCTCTCTCTCTCTCTC
>JAQNCA010000004.1:20638637-20665273 GCA_029783725.1 Acanthurus tractus | reverse complement strand
ATGCTGTTGAGTGTTGCCTCAGCGAGGAGGATGTGCTCTCACCACACATTATCACCTCAGGGATTACAGCACTCGCTATTGGAGAGCCGTCCCTCTCATTTCACCTCTTCAGACGACTGTAATTCACCTGCTTTTCACGCTGAGGGCTCCCCAACACACACAGTAACAAGTGGCCAAGGCCTGCAGGGATGAAGACTATCAGGAGGAGTTTCAGAGGACCAGAGGCCTTCTGGTGATTGTCGAGTGGCAAGACTCAATTTAAAAAACAGTAAAGTTAAGTGGCGATAAAGTGTTCTGTGATTGTACGTCAGGACGCTCTGTGATTTCTGTTGTGACAAACTGTCCTAAATTGATTTCAAGCCAAGTTAATATGGTATATTTTTCATAAAAGACAAACTTCTCAGAGCCTCTAAGGTCAAACTGGAAGTGTTCTTATGTTGTTTGAAGAAATCTTTACAGACTTTAAAACTCACATATGCACATTACAACTTTATATGCAGCATTTCGACTGCAGTGACAATGATTCCATGGAAACCACATGTAGATGAGATAGCACTGGGATTATCATCATGCATTATTTCTATTTGAACTAGTTATACATAAACCAAAGTGAGAAAGCAGAAATCTTTTTGATACTGACCTGCTGAAAAGAATTAGAAAACATAACACAAAGTTCAGTCTAAGATCTTGGGGTGTTGTTAGGCTCATGTGAAATCCATGTTATTTTGCTGAAATGACTTGATTTTCTCATCAAAGATCATCAGAGTGAAAAGGTGCCTTTAAAAAACTCAGGTGTTTTGCCTCAAATTATTTATTCTTGTCCTCAGGATTCCATTCAGCAAGTGCCTCAAAAGTGGCAAAGCCTCTAGAGGTTGCAGTAAATATGACGGAGACAAAGGAGGAAGTTACAATGCTGTTACTGAACAACATGCACTTTAACCAGGGGAGTATCAGGATGCAGAGTATTACTTTTCAAAAGCATGATCTTCCTAAACTTTAATGTTATTGAAAATTATTGAAATTTATTTGCTGATACATGCTTACGTCATCTGTTAAATATCCCAGAAGAGACAACAAAACCTTTTACATCACAGAAGATTCAGACTCTCTTATCTAAATAACTGGAATAATTGGTTAAGGATGTCTTAATTTTATGAGATATGCAACATTTAAACTGGTTTCAATGGGATTTTGTTGTTCAGGAAAGAAGAGAAGAAAAGTAAAAACAGCCGAACACACATTTTCACTGGCACTGAGGGTGTAAAAGTCACTTATTTTAGCTATATGATAATCAAACCAATATTATACTGTATTATTTTTAGATTCTGTGATGACAAAAGTCCCTTACCCTTCCCTGAAATCCACACTGAAAACCCAGAGACCCGACCTGGACTTAAGTTCTTCATTATCTTTCTATAACCAAACAGAGCCAAATCTCAACCAAAGTGTTTTCTCATCATTAAGACGGTATTTTTTTTATCATTTTCAAAACTGATTTTAATCACTTTGAAGATATCAGAGGACAGAGATAAAAGAAGAGTAAATTTAAGAGACTAGAAATTGGTCTTTTGAAAAACAAACATGACTCCAAATGAATGTTAATATTTCTGTCCAACAGACAAACAGCAGCTTCTTTAAAAAATGTTCACAATATCAATTTGTGGAGGTGAAAATATGAGTTCTGTAGCTTGTTGAACTACCTCCAAGTGGCCGAAAAATGTCTTAATGCAAAATCCCTTTAAATATACAATTCCCACCATCTAAAGGCCATCCATATTGCTGACATGCATGGTACTTTGAAGGTTTTGTCTTATTTTTTCCAGAAAAAATCACACTGGTGTGAGAAAAGCAACTCGACCAGTTTATCTATTGTCAATTGTAATCCTCCAAGTGTCACATTTACCTTCCAAACCAAAGACAGTTCTTCTGATTTGAAAGAATTTATCCAGTCAAGATAAATAAACAAGCACTTTAGTGAAATCTGTCTCTTAAAAAGTCATTACTTTAAAAAAAGCAGTGAAATCATCAGGCCGTGGTGGATGTGAAGAGGCAGATGAAGACCTTGTGCCGTTGAGATAAAGCACACTGATGTTGACAGAGCAATCAAAGCTAAAGCCTCGTTGTGAGAGCGGTGGGCCGAGATCGGACCGCGGCGTGAATCATTGTAATTGGCTCTTGTCTTAGTGGTGGAGAACAACATCCATTAACAGAGAGGCTTCAGATGGAGCTTACAGTTCAGAGCTCGAGAGGAAAATGATGAATATTTACTGAGCTGATGTTCATGAAATCTGTTTGTGTTTGTGTGAAATACAGTTGCACCACAGGCTGCGATTCTGCTGTTTAGTAGACTCTGCAAATGATATATGATATTTCTACGAAAATACAGCTGCTGTGCCTCATTACAGAAGAAATTACTGCCTAAATTTCTTATTTGCCCATTGAATAGGTATTTTCTTTGCCATTTAGAGCCTTAAATGCAAAGAATTTGAGATGGTTAACTCTGAAATAACTGTCAAAATACAGTGATGGTCTAATTTAAGATGAACTCCTCTTTGTTTGAGTAAAAACACATTATTTCCACATTGTTCTGAGGTATTTTTCATCTTTAAATCGCCCTTAAAATTCAACATGAAATAACATGTCAAAGCCAAATGTAAATCCCACATTTGTGTGGTTTGTCTTTCAGACACATAAGCACAAGCACACACACACACACTCTGCTGTAAGGCTCTTGAAAGCAGTTAAATTTGGCAGTTTTTCTTTTTTCCAATGTCTGTTTGAGCCTCTCATCATCTGTGACAGCAGGAATTCTTGGCAGCTTGACAGATTCTCATCCACCTCCTGCTATTTCTTCATGTTACAAGAACCTTCAGAAACTCGTGTAGGATCATTTTGGACTAAAAGAACTCCTTTGAGGGAGGATTAAACTGGAGAAGAAACACTATGAAAACAGACTTTGAGACACTCAGGCTTGAAACATGAAGGCTGCAAACAACCTAATTTGCAGCACTCTCTGCTGGAGCCAGTGTTAAGCCGATAATCTCTCCATTAAAAAAAAGGAATATTTGCTGTTGTTAACATGTAATTTTCCTACCGACATCCAGAAAAAAGAAAAAAAAATTGGCCCAATTCTGCAATTTGCACAAAGCAGCTTGATTGAAATTACCACAATTATGGCAAACATAAAGCATATAAAATAATAAACCCTGTTTACACAATTTTCTACCCAGTCATATTTTTTTTTTGTTCCATGAGCTGTCACTTCCTGTTTAAATGATGCTTTTTGTGTTATATTTTAATTTCACTGTATTAAAATTCAGAATAAAGTGAAGGTTCGAGCTGCCACAGCGACAACAGACAGACGTGCTCTCTGGAGAGATAAGCCAATTAAAAGGATAATTATTGCACATTATGTGTAGTATATGACGTTTTTATTGCAGCCAATCACCCGTAAAGCATTAAAGTGTGAAACATTTTGCTTCTGACACGCTGATTCGTCTCCATCAGTATTCGGCCTGTAATGAGCCAGTCAGGACACCATTCATCTCCACAACACGACGTGATTACAGCTTTCATTTATCCATCTCAGCACAATTACACCATTCATTCATCCGACCGGACATTATTACACTGTTCATTCATCTAATGTGGAGCCGTAACAGCTAAAAGACCTGTTTCCACCTGGGGAACATTAGACCTGCTTCTCAGTGATTAGACTCCGCTCTGACACTCGTGTTAACGGTTACAGACTCAGCAGGGATGAAAATGAGGCTGTGGTCATGTGATTACATCATAGCTCATAATTTGGGTGCCTCCGCTTCGATTCAAAGCATTTTCCTCTGTGTGTTTCACATTATCTGCGATGGATTTGTGCTGACATATGCGATGGTCATGTTGAAAGCAGCTCTGCGTGTGTCATTGACACTGACAGTTTCGAGATACCAGGTTTTTATCTCACAGCATCAATGAGCTGCCGTCCTGCTGCTTTTGACAATTCAACAGCTTTTCACTCGGGCTAAAAGATGAGGAATAAATCCATCATCTGCTGCATCTGATCCTGTGATGTTCTGACCTACTAAGTTGTGTTTCTTTATGTCTCGAGAAAAGTGTGGAATCTTCCTTTCTGTGACTCTTATGATTTCAAACCACAAAGTCTGCACGCTCATGCTAAAGGAGGAAGCATTTCTGCATTTTTCTGTATCAGCCTCTTGAGGGGAACTGATTTCTGTTCACTTAGAGCCTGCAGCGTGATGTCGAAGGCCTGTTTCTATGTAGCTTGACATTAAACATGCAGCTTTCTAATCTACAAACATCCTCAGCTGGTCACCGTGTTTATCGAGGCTAAAAGAATGTGATTCTCTTGCCCTGTTACTTCTCATATGTTGTATTTCTGAAGCTTTGATAGCTGCATCACTCAGGAGAAGAGCTGCTGTACTTTTGTTTTGCCATTTTTATCACGTAAACATGAATAAATGCTGCTGAACTGATGTGAAGGAAAATGATCTGCTTTATTAATGTTTTTAAGGAGCTGTCATGTCTTTGAAACACTGATTTGTTGTTGATTTCGTTCATGTCAGACTTTCATGTCACTTGTTAACTCTTGCCGAAAAAAATCTATGTTCCATTCACATTCCACAGCACCTGTTTATCTCTGTCAGCATGCTATTATTTACTGATTGACTGGGATAAAAAACATATTACCGAGCAAATTTAACAATCATTTTATTAAATTTGCATTTAATTTACATACAGAGCAACAGATTTACTGTCTTAGTTAGAAAAGCTGTCATTCGACACTCATTTCCTTTGGCAGAAACACTATAAAAGACTGTTTCAGACTAAATCAGGCACTGCAGCTCTGCAGGTTTGAGTCAAATGCAAATGAAATCTGTGTTCCCTCTCGTGGCAGGTTGTTCAGCTCGGCTCTGTCTGATCAACTGATCAGCTGATTGCTGACTGCAGAGTTGACTTTGAGTTGCTTTTCTCCAAAACTTGACTTTGCAAAAAGCCACAGAGCTTTTTGTCTGAAACCTTTTGCGGTTTGAACCGCCTCATTCTAACAGACTGCCAACATAAAAATGATCAGGACTGATTCAGTTTTTAACAAAACGTCTGATTTGTTTTGACAAAGGAGCCACATTTAAATGCAACAAAAATTAGAGCCTCTGTTGTGTCACGGTGCTGAGTGACAGTGGCTCCTTCACCCTGAAAACAATCATGTTTTGCAGAAAATATTTTAATTATCACTGACATCAAACCAGGATTTTCTTAGCTTGTTGAAAATTCAGAAAACTTCTTTTCCCATCAAACACCCTATTTATTCTCCAATTGTCTTGCTTGCTCACAATGTACTGAAACCACAGACTTTCAGTGTTCAATCCTAACCCTCCATTCTGTTTTCTGTTTTCTGATTGGTTGACAGAGGTGTGTGACAGCACGCTGGTGTCCAATCTGCCACCATCGTCCTTCAGGAGCTCCTCCCAGCTGTCCAGCAGTCACGCGCCGGGATTTGCCAAACTCAACAGGAGAGACGGTGAGGACGAGTTTCTGTCTGAGTGAACTCTGGACCGACAGATGTTGTGTCGGATGAGTCGGAACTGAAATAAACATTAGATTTGACTCGATGTGTGCTGCGAGATTCAGTGTCGGGGCTGAACTGTGGCTTGTTTATAGGCTCTAGCCGTCACTCATATTGCAACATTGATGTCCAAGTTTGTTGTTGTTACACATCCAATCCATTTTTTATGTCATAGAAAAGTTTGGACGGTGCAGGTTGTTGCAACTTTTTGTGCCGACTAAGACATTCTGTGTTGGAAAGCTGCGTCCTGGTTTTTTTTGCGTCATTTTATGTTTTTTTCATTTGCTGATATGATAAAAAGAGATCAAAAACATGGGAAATTAGAAGAAAAAATGTCTCAAACTGAAATTGAATAGAGATACTGAAGTATTGTTAAGGACCTGACAACTTGTCTGTTTTAAAATTGAAATCTTGTTCAAACTTTTTAGCTTGTTTGCCTTTGAAAGCCATCTGAAGGGTTGATAACGTCTCGTCATCAGTCTCTAGTCAGGCTGACAGGGATCCTCTCTGCTGCCTCAGAGGTTTGTGCATGTGACTCAGTGCAGATTAAAGGTCTAAATTGCCTCTTGGATCATTTTGTTGGCATCAGATGTCTTTTTATCATCAAGAGAGGGGCGAGTAGTCTTTCTGCAGCAGTTGAGCCAAGTTGAAGAGACTGTTTAAGCCCAGGACACAAAAATCTGAACAGGAAACTCTTTATTGCATAAACCAAAAAACTCACCAGTGACTCTTTTAAAAAGGGAGACAGAGGATCAGAATTATTTGCAAGAGACACCAGAAAATAAAGGAGAGGAGAGGAAACGGCTGCTTTGTCCCATCTTCATTCTCTATAGATGCTCTGTGTGTTACAGAAGGATAAATGTGAATGTTTCTTGTTTATCCAACATAAAGACTCGGCGGGGAGTCCTGTGTTGGATGCTGATGTGAGGCTTTGACAAAATGACGATGGTGGTCTGTTGTGAAGTTTTCCGCAGGGAACGAGCTTCGCTGCTTTATCCGGACATCAAAGCTCAGAATGAGCCAGGAGGATGAGACAGGTTTAATCGGGATCTAAATGATTTTCGCCACCTGGGAAACTGAGGACTTTGCAGTGATCTGCTTTCCTGTAGTTTGTGTGATGGTCAGGACTCAAAGCAAACATTGTTTTTGCTGTCTCTGTTCTCTTTGTCATCATCTATAAATGCCATTAAACTGTGGACACTTTTTAATAAAGGTGTGCCATTACTGCATGTGGCCCCTGCACACTTAAGTTAAGGATCACTGTGAAGAAAATGGAGACTTTTGGTGTTTTTGTGGTGGAGCTTGTGGGATTAGCAGGGATTCACTGTTGCATTAGTACTGGGTTAATAACAGTTGTGGTAACTTCTTCAGTCATCTTTGCATCACTCTGTTTGTCATGACATGGTAAGAAAACTTTAAACAGTCTAAATGTGTTGCAAAAACTGATTCATTCTCTCTTTAGGTTTATGTTTCTTTGCTGAAACTTGTTTGTGAGTTATAATATTATTACTTTTGCTCTGTGTATTTTTATGGGATGTAGAAAACGTGGTACTTTCCCTCAGCTGTGTGGAGTGTTTTAGTTAATATTCATATTGTTACAGTTGTACTGTTTCTAATTGCTCTTACTGCTTAAAGTAACTTGAACTGATGTTAAACTGCAGGAATTGTTTTAAGTTGAAAAAGCTCAGATCAGTTTATGCAAACCGGCCAGCGTACAAACAGCAGATTGACAGAGTTGATAACTAGCTGATGAACATTTTGAGTTTTTAACAGCTAAAGAATCTAATAATTTCCTCAGGTCTTGGTGGAGACCAAAAATGGGGCAAAATCCCATCAATGTTAATAATATATAAAATAAAAGCTAATGTTGCCCCAAATCTGCAGAATGAGAAAAACAAACACCTGTTGACAAAGTCACAATATCAATTGTTTAATGTGATAATAAGCATGTCATTAGGTTACTGCGCTGGCCCCAAGTGGCCAAAAAAAACCCCCAAAACTAATGCTCTTTTTATTTCAGTATTGTGAGCTTTAGTCTTGTCATTAATCCTCAGACTGCTGCAAAAATTAACCAAACATCCTCTCATTAATAATCATCATCATCATCACGACAATACGAGAAAATGCAGGGATTAGCAGTGGGAGTGTGACGAATGACCAAACTTCAGCTGATACCATCACAACTCATCGCTGCTGCATTTTCTAACCTGGCTCTATTTGTGCAGATTAGGAGGGATGTGCGTGTCACATTTTCCTCCTCTGCTGTATGGAAAGTGCAAAGCCACTACCGATCCAGCTTCTTTGCCGAGGAAATCGATGAATAAATGAACGTCTCCGTCTCATTTCCATCTCCTGCTGCTGCCACTAACACTCTGCCTCCTCCAGTTGTTCTCAGAGGAGCAGCTTTGCTCTCAGTTCGTTTACTCACTAAATGAACAGATTATCGGAGCCTCAGAATACTGGAATACCCAGGATAAATGCATTTTTTAAAAAGCGATGGGCCTGGGCTTAAAGTCCCAGTGAAAAACAAACATTGATATTTGTTTTCCTAAACATATATAAGAAGTTTGATACCAAAGTCTTGACCAAATGTTAAGCAGGTGTTTAAAACAATGACCAGACTCTGCACTCCATGCTGCAGAGGTATGCAGAGTGTTTAAAAGTGATGCCAAGTGATGCACCTCTATGTGACAGACAGTGCTTTGCTTCCATATCAGCACTCCTGTCTGATGTAGAAACTCAGGGCCTGCAGAGCGCCATCTACTGTATGTTAAACACTACGGAGGTACTGAAAACCCAACTTCAAAAAACCTGAACCTTTCTCTGACTTTTGCAGTGGGATTTCTGCACAAATCACTAAAGGACTTACTTCTTGCACCATTTATCTTCCTCGAAATGAGGACAAAAGGTCAGGAACCCAAAAATTAGAGTAGATTGTCCTCACAGAATCATGAGTCCAGCGCTCACTCCGTCCTCTCGGGTGTTAACATAACATCATAAAGAGAGTTGTTGTTTCCTCCATTTGTTCTGTGTAAACGCAGCCGGTTGGTGCTGTTTCTGCTCCTTTGTGGGACTTTATTGAGACTTATGATGCGTTCTATAGATGATGACACGCTGAACAGATAAATGCATGTCCAGAAAACTCCTTCGTTGAGGTTCTTCTAGGCTTTGTTTCATCACACACATACACAAAAACTTCAGCAGTGATAAATGTGTTTGTGTCTGGTGTAAAGCATGTATTCTTTTTTTTTACACACGGCAGTTTATTTGAAAGGTGGCACACAAGATGTTTGTGCATGCACATCATTTTTACATCTGGAAGGGAGAATTGGCCGAGGAGCTGTGGCAGGCAGCTGATTGGAGATGAATGTCTCTTTCACCGAGAACCTGCAGGATGAATGGTTCGCTATTTTGGGCTCGGAGCTCTGTTTTGATCTGCAGTCTCACTTATTCTTCATTTTGCTTTCTCATCTTCACTTTTTGGTCTTTTATTTTTCCAGTCACTTCTGCATTTTTTTTTCTCCCTTTTTTTTGCTTGCCTGATTTAAAACGATCATCTTTGAATAATTTTTTATCCTGTTTCTCCGCACAGGCGGCTCTTGCTAAAATCATAACAAACTCCATCCGCAGTCACGTTTTTCGTCGGGAAGAGCTAATTAAGCAGCTCTGTGTTCTTGCCAAATGTTAATAGCAGCCTTCATGGTGAAACGTTTTTTTCTTTTTCCGGGGCCATGCTGACAATCATCTGTGATGCTGCTGCAATTACGCTGAAGCAGAGTATAAAAAGAATCATTGTGCCTCAGAAAGCAGTTTTAAATGAGTGAGATTTGAAAGTAGAATTAAACTTTAATTGGAAATCTGTTCTGGTTGTATGTATGAATTGCCAGCTAATCAAGTATTGATTTACTTGTGTGTGTGTGTGTGTGTGTGTGTGTATGTTTAGTGTGTGTTTAGTGTGTACTTCACTGTAAGTTCTTATATTTCTGTTGATATTAGAGTAAAAAAAACCTGCTTTACTTTGCCTGCAGGAGACTTTTTAGTGTTTTCCAGCCTCGGGTCCTTTTGGGCTCTCTGGCCGTCTGACATGTTATTTGGCTGCTGAAATTACCGCCCAGACTCGCTATTCAAATGCAAATGATGAGCTCTAATGTTGAGCCTACATTCAAAAGTCTACCTGTTACCTGTCTGTTCACCTTTCCTCTCCTCTCTCAGTGTAAGGGCCCCTCTCTTCCTCCGCCTGTCTGGCCTTTTCCATTCCACTTGACTCTTCGTTTTACTCCCGTCTCCCTCTTTGTTCGTTCCCGTCCGTCCTCTGTACCTGTCAGGTGGAATATCGGTGCATTATTAATGACTCAGCGGTCCTTTCTTCACTTATCCATCCATCTGCTCCTCAGAGTGAAGCCGCCGTACACAACAGGCTCACGTCAAGCTTGGTTTCCCCTCAACGGCGAAGCGGGAGGAGAGCCGTGCAGCCTGACCGGCTCTCATCCTCACCTGTTAGCTTCACTCCAGCTCTAATAACAAGAGGGAGACAAATTGAGTTGGTTTCAGGTGTCAGAGTTCTTAAAGGGGAAGTGCTTTGCTGCAGGGATGAGGGATGCAGTGAAACCCTGATGCTCTGTGAACCTGCAGATCTTCTGGAACGACTTGAAAATATACCCAACCTTGTATCATCCTACATGTGTAATGATTCAAATGTGACACTTGAAAATTGAGCTTTTAGGGGAAAACAGGCATATAATTAATAGGTAATACTTTATTTTATTGCTCCGTAATTTTTTAACAATTTACAGGGAACTAAATGTAAAAGAATATAATTTGGTTTAAAATTAATTAGGGAATAGAGACACATAATGCTCATAGTGCTCATTGCTTATGTCAGTCTATTGAGGTACCTTTTGGTCGATTTACAGCTGGTTTGCTGAACATGCAATAAGAAATTTATTGAAAAAAGAAAAGAAATTTAACTGCAGCAAGAGATGCTGATCAAAACATCAATAAACACACTCAGATACGCTCACAGCTCCTACTTAATATGTTGAGTTTAAACAGCAATTTTATCTGATTTCACAGCCACAGCACTAAAGAGATGTGTTGTACATGATCGAGCGTGTTGTGCTTTAACTGTTAACTACAAAAATAATCATGTTTACAGTCTGATGTTCACTGAATGAGCTGATGAACTGTGTCTCAGTGAAAAGGAGAAGATAACTGAGCGCTCCGGCTTCATGTTCAGGACACTTTTAACAATCTGCGCCGTCATCAGAAACACAAGCAGTGACTGTGGTGTTTCTGTCACTTGAGCTCTGTTTTGAAAGCTGCAAACAAGCCTCTGCACATCCAACATCTGTCACAGCTCGAGGTGCAGACAACAAGGAAGATACCAACAGAGCGTTAAAGCAACTTTACACAAAGAGGTCAGCAGGTTCACGTTGCCAAGAGGACAGAATGAAGAGGCGAACAAAGTCTGAAAGGCTGGCCAGAGACCGAAAGAAGGGCTTTGTAACAGTTGTAAAAGCGAAACAGGCAGATGAAACATTGACAGACAGGAGAGCAAAAGAGTCTGCTCCATATACCAAGACCTAATGAGGTAACAAAGCGCAGGTGTGGTTCAATGAGGAAATGAGGAACAGGTTGTGCAGGAGACGGCTGAAGCAACTGTGAGCTGAGGGGAGGAGAGGGAGCAACAAAAAAACCTCACAAAACACAATTATAGATCCAGCAAAGGTATCTAAGTGTTAAAAAATGCTTCTATTCTTCCTAAAAATATAAAGCAGATTTCTTTAACTGGCTCGTTTGTTAAATTCAGATTGAATTGAACAATTGGACAAGTTAAAGCAAATTCAACACAAAGAAGAAAAAGAAGAAAATAACATGGCTCTGAAACATTTTCCAGCCAGAAAAGTTGGCTTCTAAAGATTCGACAGGTCATCAAAAGTTAGTTTTAATAGATGCAAAGCATTAATCAGCACCCCTCACATGTTATGTATGACATCATTACGGGAAAATCAGATGCAACCAAGTCGTTACACAACAGCAGCCTTCAGGATTACATTAGCAATTTACAAAAACACTAAACATCTGTTTTTATTAGTGATTCGTTAGAAATTGTCGATAACGAGCTTTACTTGGTAAGTGGCGTCCTTTCCCTGCCGCCTGGCTGGTGAAAATAACGCACAGGAGAGTTCTGCATTCTAATTGGCTGGCAAATGAGTGATGTCACATTCCTGACTGTCATTACATGTAACTACGTGTCTCCGTGGATGTTTGGAGTCGCTTCACCGACACGAGAAAGAAAATAGGGAGCTCTCTTTAATGTAAAGTGACAGCCATGACAGGAAGTGTTTGGACCATTAGCCATCAGTTCACTGCTGTTTCAATTATATCTGGCAGGACGGACACAGTAAATCTCTGCAATGGCTCCATGTTTCTCAGCCGCTTCCCTCTCATCTCTTTTCGTTCTTCCTCTGTGGTGTAGTCTTCACAAGTAAAAGGTCAGTGGGTCTACCCTTTTCTGTTCTGCTGTCACCGGACTCGTCTGTTAGTCAAGTGCTCATTAGCTTTGGCCTTTTGGTCTTAAAGATCAGGCACCACTGAGTCATTTCTTTAAAACCGATGGGATTTTCTTCTTGGTCTGCGACCAGCTGACGTTCAGAGGCGTCTCCAACCAGAAACAATGAGGCAAACACACACTTTGTTTCCCACACTTTGAGAAACTGTTATTAAAATATCGATCCTGAGGAAAACTTCAGGTGTTTGTGCAACAAAAGTGACCTTTTGCTGCTATTTGTTGGCTGGAACATAAGATCTTATAGATCTTTAAATCTTTTCTTATTGTTTTCTAAAGTTTCACTTCCTTTTTTTGCCTTTTTTGTGTTTCTTTGACAACTTTTAGAAAGAAAATAACCTCAAGAAACAGAAAAATAGAGGAAAACGATGGAGACCTGAACCTTTGGCATTGCTACAGTTCAATAACAGTGTGATAGAAGTTTTGTACTTTAAAAACAAAGAGGAAGTTGAGTTTAAAATCTTGGTTTATTATTTAATCTATATAAAAAAGTTTTAATCGCTTTTTTATGGTCCCTGCTTGTTTGGCCCATGTGTCATGAACTGTTTGGCCCATGGATGAACCGAACAAACATCACAAAGATTTCTCACAGATGAGTCTTTTGTGATAAACATGTGTGGCCAAAAGGCTTTCACGCCTGACAGCTTCATGTGGTCTTTATTTCTGATTTCAGTTCAGTTCAGTTTTTTCCCACTGTTGTGCAGCTCAGTTCAGGCCTCTGAAGACTCCGGATGAATTCTGTTTGTAGCTTTTGTTTCAAAGAGCTTCCTGCTGCTCCGACAAACAGCAGACAAAAGAAGGGTAACATGAGAGCGAGTGACATTTACACTGTTTGTTGTCTGTTTGTTCTTTTAATGCTTTTCCAAGAGCTCATCAACTCCCTGCTTGTGTGTGCATGCGTGCGCGTGCATGCGTGTGTGTGTGTGTATATGTGTGTGAGTATGTGTGTGTTCAGTGGGACATTGGTCTGCAGCCTCCTTTATAATTGTCCATCTGGTGTTTAAACTCTGAAGCATCACTTTGGCCTGACAAAGCACTTTTCCCTAAACACACACACATACACACAAATATTTGGACTCCTGTCTCTTCCAGCAGTTGTGTTTGTATCTTAAGACAGAGACAAATTTAATGGAAACAAGCTTGTAAATGGCAGATGTGTAAAACCACAGAGTTCACTGACAGAATTTAAAGACACATAGTCACTAACATGTGCAACTAATCAATATTTTACACAGAAATTACATGCAAACCCAAATCAATGGCGCCGTATTAACTAATTAACACATTTCACCAAAGCTCATGTTTTATTTTTCTCAGCCATCTTACAAAAAATTATAACCCATCAATATTTTACAGCACTGCTTTTTATTGGTGACATGTGATGCTGGAAAAATCCAGACGTACAGCAGTTCTGTTAAACTAATCAATGCTTGGCACCATGAACTCTTATTGATGATTTTCTACAGAGCAAAGCATCCACACTTAAAAGTGAACCGCATGACTGTTCAGTAGATCACATCCTCTCAGGATCAGATGCAAATGGTCTGAAAGGCTTCGCTGTGAATCTATGCATGGCACCACAAGCTCTTATTGATGATGTGTGTGTATTATGGGATGTACAGTGATAAATAGAGTCAAAATATTTTTCATGAGCCCAATACGGTACAACCCTTTCAGCAATGAGGTCAAAGAGGAGACGAGTGTAAGACATCAGTATGAGGACATCAGAAGATTTGAGAAAAGAAAGTCTTTCATGATTGAAATCATAAAAACATCACATGCTTTTTCTTCTTCTTTGGTCTAAAGTGAAAAATCTCATCTCAACTAATTAATTTACTACCATAAAATATTAAACAGACATTCACATCATCTCCTCCTCATGGGTGATATAATGATCTTCTAACTTTTCTTCTGATGCCACATTCAAGTCAGACTTTCTTTGTTCACCACTTTGGTCCTGATCAAACACAAGCTTCAGCCTAACCGGCAAAAACCTGCAAAGCTAATGAATTTAGACTCAGTTGGAGTCTGTTGTGCTACTTAGAAAATGCTAAATGCAAAAACACTAATAATAAACTGGTGAACAGGACAGAAATTGCACCAAATAAAACATGTTAAAATTGTCCTTTTAAGCATATCAGAATTTGTCGTATTCAGCCTCTGTGGTTTGTTTACTTGCTGTTATCTGAGCAATGTGTGCGTTTTTCAAAGCATATGGTCAAATTAAAGGATTACTAAAGTAATTGTAATATTTAGGGACTCATTTTGGGGCTACATTTCGTTTAATGCAACTGAGATTAACGGTTAGAATTCATGTGCAGCTGTTTGCTAAAAAAGTGAGCAAAGATGTAAAAAAAGCTGTTTTACAGAAAGCAGTGCATTATTTCATAAACCTCAGTGCAAACATAAATGTCAAAGCAGCCTGGAAAGGTGCAAAAGCTGCAGGTCTGCAAATTGGACGATTGTTCAGAAACGAGGTTTTTGTTCTGTTGAACGCCTCCTTTTGATTTATGAAGACAAATGGAGTCTAAAACGCACTCTGTCTAAAGTGACTGTTAGGGCACACTCTGTGTTACACACGCCAATAATCTGAGTGCATTAAACCTTTTAAATTTAATTTTATACATCATAAAAGCTCCTGCAGAGTTTTGGAACGAGACCTTTTTTGTTCTGACATAACAAGCACAAAATATGAGACGGTGTGACCTGAAAAGGGTTTTTTAAACTGCTGCATTTTTGACAAAATGTGCTCCAACAACAAAATGTGATGAGGAGACTCAAAGGTCATTTCTCTCATACACACACACACACACACACGTTGCATACACATAATGCATATTTTACTCGCTGGTTGAGATGGTATAAAATGTAATAACGTGATCTTTTCTCCATGTTTTTCTCCCTGCAGGAGCTGGAGGTTGGTCTCCTCTCACCTCAGACAGATATCAGTGGTTGGAGGTCGACCTGGGTGAGAGAACAAAGATCACTGCTGTCGCCACTCAGGGTCGCTACGGCAGCTCTGATTGGCTGACGTCGTACCTGCTGATGTTCAGCGACACGGGACACAACTGGAGACAGTACAGACAGGAGGACAGCATAGGGGTGAGTCCATGAAGAGATCAACACAGTTTACAGTCATGAATGGTATGAAAGAGCAGACAGTAGAATGATGAGTCTGTAGTGAAGTAAATCTGTACTTCTGTGAAGTTAGTTGTTGTTCTATGCCGTATAGATGCAGTTTAGATATAGATGCACTAAAGGGACAGCGTGTGGGCACTCAGGCCAAAAACGGCATAATCCAGTGGATCAGTTGAAAAAGTACCAATATAATTTTTACTCTCAATTTGTAAAAAGCTCAGACTGAGAATCCAGTCTCAGGTTTAACTACTCTGCAGTTAAAAGGTGACACAAGTAGAGCTTTAGTAAAATAGATAATTAAAACATAAAAAATTCAGGAGTGCACTAGAATAACAAACAAATCATCTCTGTATTTAAGATATTATGACTTGTAAATACTGAGTCTATCATCGTTTTGATATTGTAAAACACTGTGAATTTACTCTCCCTTTGACTTAAGTGTAATTTGTCACGGTAGGAGGAAGACACGATAAGTTTTACTTGAATTTCTTTCAAAACAACATAGTTTCACAAGAAAATAATTGTAAGGCAAAGAGAAGACTGTTGAACCATAAAAAAATAATAAGATAAAAGGCTCCACCTCAAGCACTATTCCACAAGTGCGCAAACAATACAAATATTAATAATAACACACTCAGGTTCCTCACATCTCCTCCTTGCTGGACCTCCACCGTCGTGTTTCTGGTGGTGTTTGCTGGTGTCGCTGCTCTGCAGGGATCAGTCCATCCTGAGGAGATAATCACAGTTATCAGCAGCCTGTGACTCTGCATTAATAATGGATGAAGCAGAGGAAGGGCTCTGCTGATTGTGCGAACCTGTTGCCAAAACACTGTTGACGGACACACAGAGCGGGACGGAGAGGCAGCTGAGCGCCACCGTCCTCCTGCTGCAGCCTGAAGCACTGAGATCGATGAGGAAAAAGTGTCTGCTGAACCAAAACTGTGGTTCATACACACATGTTCATTCTCAGGTTTCTTTTCTTGTTTTAGTTACGAGGAAAGTGGAGAATGACAAAGACAGAGTAATAAAGTGGGGTCTTGGATGGTTGTATGACAAACAATGCGTTGCAAGTTTTCCGTTGTGATGTAAATAAGTGTTATAAGACACTGAAGGATACTTTCCACAGTCTTGTTTAATCCCTACAAAAGTGTAAGGATAAAAAATATAAAAATGTACTTTCACTTGAGTCACTTCTGGCTGTAAACTGAAATGTCAGAGACTCAGCTGGTCTCTTTTGGCCTAATTAATGAATAAGTCAGTCAGATGGGCGGCAGAGGCAGCGATCACCTCCCACCTCCTGACAGGCGCAGCGCTCCCCTCCAGTGTTTTACCATCACATGAGTGTCGTGTTGGGCTTGTCGTGTTGTGTTTAACCCCTCTGTGGTGATGCTACATCGCTCAGTTTACAGTCGTAGGAAAACTAAGGAGTCATGATCTCGTTTGCATTAGAGGAAAGCACAGTGATGAATTCTGGCATCGCAGGGAGCCAGTTTGAATCATGTTTGTGACTCTCTAATCTGCACGCTCATGCTGAGCCTTACAACAAGTCAAGTAATGACAAGCCTGGACACTTATGCAGAGTAAAATCCTGTTTGTCAGAGTGGTGCAAAGAGGAGCTTTTGATTAGAACCATAAGTGAGCTAATTTCCTCCAAAAGTAAATCATTTCATGTTAATCTCACATTTCAAAGTGTTTTTTAACTTCAGAGTATCAGCCAGGTGATCTTACAGAGTCAGAGGAGAAGGATGATGGTGTTGTTGGATCACCCTCAATGTTTCTTCCAAATAAGCTTCTGCTTTTAACAAGAAAGCACAAGAACAGCCAAAGTTGTTTTTGCATTTTCTTCATTTTTCTTCAGTTTTTTTTTTGTTTTATGAGGAAAGAAATGAGAATGAAACAGTAAGATGTTATTTTTAAATGTATTCTATGATAAAAAAAAAGACTATTTTAGAGTATATGAGTCATTTTTCATGAAGTAAGTGATGCACAACAATTAACAGGAGAAAAACAAGAACATCACACCTGCCAGTGTAATCAGATGTTTACATTGCATCACACCATCCGACCAGACCTCAACAACATCTAATGTGTGAATTCACTCCACACTGAAACGTTATGGAGGGCATTTAACATTAGTGTGAGGATAGAAAACTGAGAGCTGTGAGACATATGGCTCTCTCTGCTTAAAAAAGACTTCCTGTTTCGTCTGTCTCTGTTTTCCAAACTGTTCTGGAGACTCAGTCGCTGGCTGAGCTGAAAGATCTCGGCTCATCAGCTTTGAGCAAAAGCTGCTTTAAACTGCATTGTCTAAAAATTGCTGGCATACGAGTGTAATTGACTGCCATCTGCACTGCATATTCACACATTTACAGCACATACACATACTGTACACAAAAACACACACTGTTCTGAGACTTATGCGGAGCTCCAGCTTCACCCTTCTGTGATTACAGAGGATTTAATGTGTAAATCGTGTCTTTAAGCTTGTATTTAGCAGCAGGAGAGCCAGTTAACCTGCATGTCAACTACAAAGGAGGGATGTACAGTATTAATGAGGAGAGATGGCCTGAAGGGAGAGATGGAAAGAGATGAAAAGAGCAATCCATCAGGCATTCAGCCCTGAGTCACTCTGCTATTTATACTTGGCTATAAATGGTTAATCAAAAAGAATGTGAAAATAAAGTATTTTTATATTTATTATTTTTTAAAAGATGCCAGCAAAGTATTTCCACCCCGTTTTTGCACAAATACAACTAAATGCTGACAGGTTATATCTTCTCTTTGCACAGTCAGTTGGCATGCTGTCATTGTGTTTGTGTGTTGTTCAGTCTTTTCCAGGTAACAGTAACGCAGACAGTGTGGTTCAGTACAAACTGCAGCAGCCGGCCATCGCTCGCTTCCTCCGCCTCACTCCTCTGGACTGGAACCCCAGCGGACGGATCGGACTCCGGCTGGAGACCTACGGGTGTCCGTACAGTAGGTCTTTTCTCTTTATCACCTGCTCTGTCAGGCCTCTCCAGGGTTTTGTTTTTTTAAAGGACGGGACAGATGCTGGCTCACTTCAAGGTGCTTTATGTCACCATGGCTGCACCGAAGCATCATGTTCTCAGACTGTGGGAGCCACAAATGAATGTATTTCTACACTTTCCACATTCAGACGTGAATATTTTAATTAAATTCCAGACAGCTTCGTGAATCATTATTTTTTTTTCTCAGAAAAATTATGATTTTTTTAAAGGTCACTTATACAAAAATACATGATCATGTTGGAGCTTTAGTGGAGGAATCTGGGAAATTGTTTGTGATTGTGTGTGTGGAGGCTCTCTCTTTCTTCATCTGGTGGACTTTTAATTGCTTTCCAGATTGTGTCCATCCCATCTTCTGAATGCTATGTAATCAATTAAAGTGATGCGTGTTACAAAGTTGCATGACCATCTGCTGTTTCATTGATTAACCTTCTGTTTTTACACCCACCAAACCTTCTCTTAATGCTGCGTGTTTTTCATATTTCATGAACAAAGAAACACATAAGGGTCACTTACTGTTGTTTCCCTCTACATGCCTTTAATTCTCACATCTCCTCAACACTGATAACCATCATGTTTCACACGTTTTTCCTCCGAGAATGCTGGGAAACGTATTTTGTCAGCAGTTTAATTGGTTTTGTTCCCTTGTTGTGTATTAAAGCTCAAAATAGAATATACTATTTCACACATTCACCGTCTGTTTTTAATGTTTCACAACAACTTCTGCTCTCATTTGAAATAACAACCCTGTTTCCTAATTATATCTGATCATCGATTAAAAGGCTCTTTTGTTACAAATGAATCGCACAAAATAAGAAATTCATCTACTTTGAGTCACTGGTACAACAGTGTGCTCTCTGTAAATTGTTAGCTTTGCCTTTTTGCAACATTACAGGGCAGGATGATGCTGAAAACATCCCAACAAGCTCAGCACTGGATGTAGATTTGTCAGTGAACTGGCTAGAAACAAGCTCAGCACCTAAGTCATAAAATCCATTTTTCTTGTACTGTTGTGGCTCAGGAAAGATGGTGGTTTGATTCTAACATCATGATGGTGGTTCAAGTCACTGTGGACCTTTTTTCTGTAAATTCAAACTACAGTTTTTCACTAATCTTAATCATCTGCAATGAATGCCTGAACTCAACCACATGGACATCTATAAGGCTGAAGCCACCATGTGCTGACATGTTAATTATTGACCTAAAAAGGTTAAAATGCTGGTTTAAACATTTCATAGTAGGATGTGAGATACTGTAATACTCAGATTGTTGTATCTCTGTTTGTCTTTCAGACTCTGACGTTGTGAGTCTGAACGGTGGCAGCAGCAGCAGTCTGATCTACAGGTTGAGTCCTGCACCGAGGCGAACGTCCAGAGATGTCGTCTCCCTGAAGTTTAAAACCCTGAGGAATTCTGGGACGCTGCTGCACGCAGAGGGAGAGGGAGGACTCAGCCTCAGTCTGGAGTTAGAGAGAGGAAAGCTACAGCTGCTGCTCAGACAAGGTACAACACACCCAAGTCTGATATCTACAGACAGATGCAAACATCTGATATCTGATTCTGATATCTGATATCACACAGTGTAAACACCAGACTTATCTGCAGAATGATAGAGGAGGTAAAAAGGAATTTACCTTTTGAATTTGTAATGAATTTAACTGGAAAAGAGACACTTTGTTCTTTGAGAAGAACTTTACAGAGATATTCTGTTCCAACACAATCATAAACTGGAGCACAGTGTGTTCCCCTTCACAAGAGCTTCAGATTGGTTTTGGTTGGATGACAGAGACAACACAAACGATGCCGTCTGATTGGCTGAAATCTTTGTTCTCTGCTGCTGAATCTCTGTCTAGTTACAGTCATGATGGATGGTTCCCGTTTACTGCAGCATGTGTTAGGGCCGGACTCTGCAGGACTTGATGCATGGCTTGCAGTCTGTATACGATGTGTGCGTGTGTGTGTGTGTGTGTGTGTTAACGGGGTTAAACCAGAGGTTGTCAGGCTGCCGTGCTGAATCATCACCATATGGCTCACCTCTCATCAGGAGCCCCATCTGGCTGAATACTTCCTCCATCCATATTCTCTCTTTTACATATTTCACAACATTTTGTCTTTTTGTTTTTCTTTTCATCTTTCCCTCTTTTCTTTTCTGCATCCTCACATCCTTATACTTCCCATCCCTCTCTTCCTCCTTTTCCCTTAGTTTCTAATTTTCAAGCATTTCATATCAAAACACTTCTTCATCCTGAAATGATTTCATTAAATGATCTTGCACTTTGGTGTGTATAGAAATGTAGACCACTATATAGGATGTGTGATGTATGGAAAGTCATTTGTTATGACTAAGCTTGTTGGTGACATCTTTGTTAACTATCGGAGCTTTGGGGTAAATTTGGATGCTATTTTTGCACCAATTTACATTTCATTTAAAAATACATCACACTGCTGAAGCTACAGACGTTCTACCTGCTGTTTAACTCACCTTGTTTCATTATTAAAGACCATGTCAGACTGTTCCGTCTCAGAGAAGTGTTTGTGTGTGTGTGCATGAAACTGCAGCTCAGTGAGGAAATTAAAGGCGCCCCTTTTTGAAAAGACAGAAGAGAAAAACAAGAGATGATTTTTGCTTCTGCCGCTTCAGACCATCAGGAGACAAAAGCAGGAAGAACAAAAAGCTTTTTGTTGTCTGTTTCTGTCCAACTTACAACTCTTTTTTTTGTTTCCCTCCTTTTTTGTCCCAATTACTGATGATTGTCCCTGCAGATCTCCCTCTCCTTTATTTTTCCATTCGCTTTTTTCAGCTATACATTCTTCTCTGTTCCCTCTAAGGCCATTTTGTGGTGCTTTAGTAGTTCTTTACCCTATTATTTTTTGTCATTATTTCTGTTGCGACCTTTCTTCCTATCATTTCTTCTCCTCTATTTCCTTTCCATTCTCTCTCCATCTCTCTTTCTTCCAGGCTTTTTAGGTTACAGATTGTGTAATTTAGGTCATCTGCTGCAGGCGTTGACCCCGAGCTCATGCGTTATCAGCTCCGCTCTGTTAATACCATCACACTGAGGTCCGACCCCCCCCGTATCAGATGCATTTTGCTTCATGAGGCAACACTGAGCTAACAGCACAGAAACAGTAACACTGTCCTCAATAACGCAGGAAAAAAAGCATTCATTGAAGCAAGAGTGATGGTAGATCAGCTGTTTTTTTAATGCAGTGAATGTGGGCTGTCATGTGAGACTGAGTTGAATGCCGTGTTGTGTTTCCCAGAGTTTTTTAGCCACCCTCGCTCTCCAAAACCTGGCGCAACAATACAAAAAAACACAGATGCTAATCGGTTTTAATGGTTTAAGATTCAGATTCAAGTTAAACCAAACAAACACATCGTTAATCTCTCCAACAACCAACAGATTGGTCTGCAGATTAAACAGATTTGTTAAAATCAATCGAGGCCAGACAAACATGGTTGCAGAAAATTGTAATTGGACGTGTGAATCTCGTGTTGCAGAACCTGCAGGTCTGACAGGTGGTTTCTCGTCTTATTTTTGAATCTTTTATCATGTGTATCAGGCGGACAGAGTGACATCACACACACCCAAATGATGTTAGAGATGTGCAATATCACCATGAATGTGTTCAAGGGTGGAAATGTGTCTTCAAAGCACCAAAAACCTGCCTGTGAAGCCTTTAGCAGAGAAATATGGATCCATTTTAATATACTTTAGTGTACTTTAGTCCTGTGACAGATCTTTACATTGTTCACTTTAAAGATATTTTCTTATTAAATGTTGTTTTCTTCTGCTGTTTTGTCAAGTGAAAATGCAACAAAAAACTGTGTGAATGATGCACGTTTTGTTATGTGTTGAATATGAATTAAAATACTCCATAATTAGAAAAATGATGTTGGAAATGAAATCATCAGCTTGATGTTGTGGTTCCTCTCTGCAGGTATTTCGCTTCACTCAGTCTGCTCGCTGATCTCAATACAGCTGAAATAAACATGGTGCTTTAATAAGATTTATGCCTGCTCTCTAAAACCATCCTTCTCTGCTTTACATTCATCAAAATGTCAGTGAGGTATATTGTTTCTTTGTGGGCTCATAACTCAGTTCAGTTACGGGAAAGAAAACAAACATGCAGAGGGTTGGCGGGTCCTGCTCCGGCGTGCGACGTGAGAAAAGCATCAAAATTGACATCATAACAGATGGAAACACAGTTTGTCCTCCATCAAAGTGAGTGGTGATGCAGGGTGCATGCTGGGATATTTGTCCACCCCAAGAAAGCTGACTGTTAAAGGAAAAATATGGAGAATCACTTAACAAAGCACCGAAAGGCAGAAAATAGAACATCCAGACACAATTAATGCAAAATTATCTCCCTTTACCTTTTTATGAGATATGCAGTTCAAAAAAACATGGTGGAAATCAAAGTGATCAATCATATTTGCTTCCCAAAGTCTATTTACAGTTTGTAAACTAAGTTTGGAACTGATTACAGTGACTACAGTTCCTGATAAGGAGCTTTTCTTCCTACATAATCAGATTTAGAGTCACAGTCAACAGCAAACACATCCAGTCTGACCCCAGTCGACATGAACATAAAAAAAGCTATTTTCTCACCTTTTTACTTTTGGATATGAGGTTTTTTTCCTTCCTCTTCAGCAGCAGTCACACACATATAGTTTCACAACCACAGTCTTTAGCCTCTGTGTTTCTGAGCTCCAAACACTTCAGCAAGGATCATATATGATGCACATGTCTGAAGTAACAAAGCACGTGAGAATTTTACTGTGTGGTTTCGTGCAGAGATGAGAAATGATTTGATTCATGAGACCTTTTGACCTTTCTGCAGCGCTGCCATCGCCCCGATCTTTAAATGTTTCATATGTGATGACCTGCTCCTTGTTAGTATTTCCTGGGCAAATTCATGCTCCCATCAAGACGTAACCTATTTATTTTTGGTGACCCCCCCCCCCCCCCCCCAATCACAACTCATATCACAATTAATCTTTTTTTTCTCTTCTTGATAACCTTAACACAGCTAGAACAAGTGAACCGCAGAGGAAGACAGACTGTGACAAAGACGAGGAGCTCTACATGTATATATGAATCTGCCCTCAGACCTCGTCATTGATCCCTGCTTTCTTCTTCCAGTCATTCAGCCAGTAATCAAATCATCCATTCAGTGCAGCCCTCCATCAAACTGTCTTCTCTTCTTTACCTTCAACAGCATCCTATTTGTTTTTTGGGTCTCGCCGTTGTCTCTCTTGTATCGATCCCTCTTTCCTCCTCGTCCAGACTGTAATCAAATAACTCATCACGATAACTGCGTTGACAGGACAGATTTCCTCCGTGTCACGAGGTCCACGTCCCAACTTTCTCTCTCTCTCTTCAAATGAAGTTGTTTTTTTCCTCATCCAGACTGCAGTCGAACGCGTCATCTCACAAAATGGGCTGAAATATCAATACACATTTGTCCATCATCCTCCAAACTGTCTCTGTTGCTCTCTTTGAAGTTGGCATTGTCTCTCCCCGAGGAATATCTAATACATTTTTAATGGACGACTGTGTTCAGCTCTTTCTGCAGCTCCTTCTCTCAGCAGAAATGCAAAAGTTTCTCTCCCAGTACTTTTTGGGGGATGGGGGGCGGACGTAGAAGTGGATCCGCTAATTTTGGGGCCTGCTGGTGCTCATCTATCATTAATGATGTGGCACCATGTTTTCTCTGCGGTTTTTCAAATGAGGGATTGTCACATATTTGGCTCCAGTTGTTGAATTTGAGCATGTGGATATTTTTCAGTGAGACAGGCTGAGCTCAGTGTGCTGCTCGCTGTGGGATGTTAAGAAAGTTTTAATATTAATTCAAATAAATTAGCCTGGTGTTTACTTGTCTAAGCACCAGGTCAGATAACAGAAAGCATCTTTATACTGAGATTAATAATGTCCTGTCGTTATATTTCCTTTCACCAGCTTCTCCCTGCTGACTTTTCCTCATTAATCTCTCCTCCAGGGTTGAACTCTGAACCCACATATCTGACTTCCCTCGGCAGCCTGTTGGATGATCAGCACTGGCATCATTTAGCCTTTGAACGGAGCAGCTCCGATCTCAACCTCACTGTGGACAAACACACAGAGAGGGTTCAGATCCCTGCAGAGTTCAGCCACTGGGACATCGAACAGGTGGGTTTAAACACAGGAAAACCAACTACACAGAGAGAGACACCAAAGATACTGTTGTGCCATCTCGATACACTTTGTATGGACCCATAAAATGTCAAAATTTACTCTACACAGACAGAGTTTAGATGCTTTATTTCTGTGATTGATGTGCTTGTTAATGTCTCTCTGCATCTGCATGTTTTCGTCCACAAACAGCTCAGTGTTGGCACAGTTCAGACCATCGGTTCTCAAAGACCTGTCGTCTCCAAGGGGAACTTTCATGGCTGCCTGGAAAACCTGCTGCACAACGGCCTCAACCTGATAGATCTGGTAAAAAGAAAAGATCACCAAGTTACTGTAACGGTAAGTTAACGGAGTGAAACACAACCACCTGCACCTCCTGCAGGCTGAACATTCACGAAAGTACATTTCCTCTCCAGTAAGCACCTGATAGAGAGGAGCTAATTATAGCACACATTACTTTGGAATTAAAAGGGCTTGCTGCTGTGCGGCAGACAGGTTGAATTAAAATGAAAGAAATCTACTTTTTTAATCCCATAGGGTTTAAAAGTGAAGCCTGAGATCCAAACAAGAGCAGAATCCAGTTTGACTCTACATGCTTTTTTCCAATGAAGCTCCCGTTTTTTCTCCTCCAGAGTTTCATCTCTGAGCAGCTGTCTACCATCACTTTGCAAACATGGACGTTACATTGCCAAGCATTCAGATGTTGAGTTACAATTTAAATGTCAAAGTTACAGATGAAGCTTCAGCTTCAAACTGCCTCATCCGGCTTAACAGGTTACAAAAAAAAACGACAACAGAAAAACATATTTTCTTAAAAATCCACCGGCAGAATGTGATCTTTCATGCTGATGTGTCGTAAATTGCATCATGTTGGTGTGAAATGATCAGGGAGGGAACAGCATCAGTCACTGGACAAGAGTGCCTCTGAAGTCTTTCAAACACCGGTAAAATATTCTGCCTGGTGTTTCATGTGACACTGGGATCAATCATTCAGCAGAGTGCATTCATAACCACACAGCAGCATGTCTGGTTTTTTTTTGTTCTTATGGCTTATGTTTGCTTTTGTTGTAGGTAACTTTTCCCCTCATGCATGTGTGTCTATGTTTGATTCCCTTTGTCTTCAACCATAGTGGTGAAATAGCAGCTTCACCTCTCAGGCTCCGTGGTCGCCGGTTGTTCTCGATGCTAACGCTAAATGAAGCCAGGACGAAGGAGTGTAGATGGTGATTAGACTCTGTAATGTCTCGTCATCTCGGCCATTAAGACCTTCAGATGTTTCTGCGTTCATGGCGAGGAGAGCGAGCTCATCAGAGAAAGGCTGTGAAGCATTTCCTCAGGGGAGTAATAAATGCTCTCTCATTACAGTAAAAAAAAAAAAAAAAGGCTCAGGCTTCAGAGAGAAATAAAAAAATGTAAAAAATAACATGAATTCTTGGTAAAGAGGCTCAGAGATTTTCACACGCATGGCTGATAATCTAATAGAGGTAATTTTACGTTGGCGCCGTGACTTTTCAGGTAGTAGCCACAAGTTATGGTCCAATTTAACGGGCTAAATGGGGCCTCGTATGGCTCTGTGAGGGGGCATTAATGCAAAGAAAAATAAGAGTGTGGGTGCAGGAAGACTTGTGTCAGTGCTGCAGTTTTAAGACTCTTTAGGGTTTTAAGTTTTTCTTTTTTCATACTGTGTGTTGCTCAGCAGCAAAGCTCGCTCCGGCATGAATAATTGCACATCACTTTAACAGCTCTACAAAGGGGCTTTTAGATGTCATCTGTGTTTCCAGAACATTATAAAGATAGCAGACTGATATTCCCAGCAGAGGAGCCGGCAACTGTAATATATTACTGCTGCAGCCTCAGCGATGGACCTGGTGTCATTACCACCACTCAGAACAATGGACCGCAACTGAAATGTCAAGATATTGTAGTTCTGGGTTTAGTATATGTTCCGTTTCATTCTCATTTTTCATCTTTTTTTTTTACCTCCAAGCTGGGTGACTTTGTTATTTTCAATTTCCTTTTCTAATCTCACTTTAAGCCTTGCTGTTATCTGTATGGTAATAGCAGCGTCCTGTTTAAGGAGACTTGCTGATGAGATCATAGCGACAGAGGCCACATCGACACGCCCTCTTCAGCTGATTAATATTCATGTTT
>JAQNCA010000004.1:20625877-20637407 GCA_029783725.1 Acanthurus tractus | reverse complement strand
AAGGCGGGGCTTCTGCTCACCTTTGCCCTGCCTCAGGAAGGGGGCGTGGTCTGGCTGTACCTGACTGAGGCCAGACTGCGGCTGCAGATCCATAAAGCTGGCAGGACGCTGCTGGAGCTCAGCGCAGGTCAGACTTGCTTCTAGCTGTTAAAGCGAGAACCTTGTAAAAGAGGTCAAGGAGACGCATTTGATGTCTTGATGCAAAACATTATGCTAAATACTGAGAATAAATCCAATAATGAACAGTGCTGAGCTGCTGGTTCCTTTGACCAATGTGGCATCAATGACCAGCTGCGATGAAGAGGAGAAACATGCAGCAGATGTGCCGGTTTAAAACTGAGCTTTCTTTTTGCCTGTTATCCCAAAAACTAATGTAATTTAATAATTTGTTGATCATAACATGCATTTGTTTGACAGTAGGACTCAGTTACTGCTGGAGATGTAAGCTTGTTAGCCAGAAATGCTAACAGTTGCATCTTATAAAAGACCAGATAAACACACTGTTTTTAGCTATTCATGCCTCTGCAGTTTTGAGAGTTGCAACCCTAAAGCTTTTTAAATGTTAAGTATTAATCTTGTGCGAGCTCCATGCAGATGGTTTCAGCAGAATGTGGAGAAATCTGAGGCTGGACAGGTTTGATAATTCTGGTTTCAGCCAAGTAGTGATTGGACAGTTGCAGTGTTAGGGGGGTTTTAGCAAACCGTCAAATCTAACTGCTTTTCTGATAATTCTAATATGATTTATCTTTCATGTTGCCTCATTTGCCAAAGCTCTGGTCACATATCCACACCACTCTGGCAGAAAAAGCAGCTGATAGCTCATTGAGATGACTGGGGTGTGTTCTCAAGCATGATGCTGTCAGTAAGAAAACTGGAGGAGATAATGAGATATTGATTTATTTCCTGAACTCCTAACATGACACACACTCGCCGAGCAGACACGACTCACCAGTACTTGCTGCAGGTCAATCACTCAGACGATTCAGGAAGTGAAATAAATGCCCGTGTGATCTGAACTCAGCTGCTCCTGATGTTTTTTAATCCAGTGTGTTCACCAGCAGTCAATTAAAACAACGCAACATGAGATCTGAACTTTGATTTGCAGCCATAAAAACTTGCATGTGAAATCGGTGTGTCAAAAATCAGCAGTGTGTATTGATGATAAGTATTTTATTCCCAGGTTCGACTCTAAACGACGGCCAGTGGCATTCAGTGGAGCTGAACTCCAGACGAAGTCGTCTGACCGTCACCGTGGATAAAGACGAAGGAGGCAGCGCTCAGGCCAGCCCCTCATTTCCTGTCAGCGCAGAAAGTCAGCTCTTCTTTGGAGGTAAGAGAGGTTCAGATGTATCTTCAGCTTAAATGAAAACCTGTCCAACATCAAACAGCTGTAAAAAATACTGAACATTAGACTGATGTAAGATTAAAAAGCAGTTCAATGAAAATATGTTTACATAGAGCAATCAGCAAAACAGTGAATCTCTACCCTTAATGCAGTACTGTCTTTTGCAGGCTAATAAAATGAATTAGTTATGCTGAAAGTATGTTCCTTTTTTTAGTCATTTTTAATCTTACTGTTCATGTCAATTTACATGATTTTTTGTTCAAACTAAAGGGATGTTCTTATGCATCGTCTCATCCCCAAAACCTTGTTTTATGTGACATGATAGTTTTGTATTGTTTGATTTTATCATGCCTCTCGCGTGGACTCTTCTCTAACTGATGAAACATTTCTGTTCCTTTCAGGTTGTCCCGTTAAAGACACCACTCAGGAATGCAGAAACCCCTTCCATGTCTTCCAGGGTTGCATGCGTCTCCTAACTCTGGACAACGAGAACGTGGATCTGATCATGGTTCAGCAGAAGCAGCTGGGAGTCTACAGCAACCTGCAGATCGACATGTGTGGGATCATCGACAGGTCGGCCTCATTAATGTTGTTTGTTGACATTTATTAAGACTCATTTCTTTGCTACTTTGTCCAATGTAACCCTCCTCTGATGTTCTGCACAGCCCACAGAGCTGGTTTATCTAACCTGCATTTAATCATTTAATCAATTGTGGACAGAATTCAGCAGCTATAATTAGTGCATCCGCCTGTGAGGACTACTGTGCACCAAAGTGTGGAAAAGTTGCAATGTTGGCCAAATGCAAATCATGTTGAAAGTCCTGACCTTTGTGTGAGAGTCCAACATGGATGAAGCTGTTATCACCTCTGTCAAAGCAATTAAGAAGTGCTGACAGCACAAAGCTTCAAGCAGGGAAAAGAATGAATTTTTCTGTAGTCACACTGGATGTGGATGTGTGCCTAATGTGTGTCTTTTTTAAGTGGTTGTATTGTTTCAAATACCGACTGTGTTTGCAAACCAGCTACCAGGTACAAGATTTGAACCTATGAGAGCTTGTGTCCATTACATCTTGATGCAGTTTAATAGAATGTAATATACAAAGTGTAAGGATTCAGGAACATTTCCTAATTTTATATCTTATAATCGATCAGGGTTATCAAAACACAGATGCCTTTGTACATGAAGACTAATTACATGAGAAATTTCAGCAGAGGTTCACTGTTTTTTTAGATTATTTTGTTCTAACATGTTTAGACTTCTTCTTAATGCATTTTATCTAACATCAACTATGAATTTAATGCAGCTTACTGTAATTAATGCGACCTACCAGGGGTAACAAGTGAGCCCACAAGAGTATCCACCCATTGGATCCTAAGTTCAGAACTTTTAAAGGAGCAACACATTCAAACAGTGTGTTACAGTAACATGATCAGAAGAACTGACGTTGCTCTTTTTGTAACTGAAGGAGCACCGATCACTGTGCAACAACCCCTAAAACTCAGCAGCTGTTTGCTAAAATTGAGGAGATATTTAAATATTTTTTAGAAGGGAAAGTAGCATAATTTAGTATTTAATATGTCCACAATGAGAATGTGATGATATGGTAATACCTGCATAGTGCGCGGTAAAGCATAAACAGGTCAGTTGAAGATTAGTCATATTTAATGAGTTCATGTTATGTTAATGTATGATTTTCTTGGGTGCAGAACCAATAAATATGGACTTTTTTGCATCATTTTTTCATCTTTTACCGACTTGTTTCTCATTTAGACAGAAATAAAATCTGCAAAAAATTCAGTTTTTTAAGCCTCCAAGCAGGATTATATAAATATTGCTTTGCAGACATGCTGTGTTAAAACAGAAACAAGAAAAGGTGATTTGACAGAGATAAAAGCAGCAGCTCTGTTGTTCTGTCAGATGTTTCTGTGTTTGTTGGTTTTTGAGTTGTGTTTTTTCTTTCCTTCGTTGTTTTATCGTACAAGATTCTTTGAGAAGCAACTGTTTCGTGTACTGACACATCATTTTTCCTTCTTCTTATTTGCTGGAAAAGCATTTTAAAGAGAGAGACTGCACCGTCCAGGGGAGACAAACATGCACACACCAAACAATCCTCAGCCTGCACACACACTCATACACACAACCACACATGCAAACACAGACACACACACACACACACATGCAGCATCGCCATTGTGAATGTCAGAATTATTGTTCATTGTTGTTATAATTGAATCCTCACAGCTGTTAGACTTTTCTGTCCCCAAAATCGGCCATTGTATAAAAATTGAAGACATGACAGCTTTTTCAATGGTGAAGCCAAAACATCTTGATCGCCCCCTGGTGTCTGGCTGCAGTACAGGTCATAAATCCCGCCACTCTGTGTTTACAGATGGAAAATGGGCCCACAACTTGTTAATTTTTCCCAGAGAAAGCATTGTTATCATGCTGGTGAATGCTTAAGTGCTCATTTCTGTGAAAAGTTTTAATTTGATCACTTATATAATGCTATAAAAAGAGGTTGCAACATTATGAGTGACAGCTCACTCGAACCGGCAACTGATTTGGACAACTGTGCGGGCGGGACCTTCATCAATCAACTGCATCTTCCGATCGCTACTGCATCAACTCCAAGTTACATCACCAGTATAAGATAGTGGCACCTACAGTTGTTTCATTTCATTTTTCTCTTTGTTTTACACTGTGGCAGGAAGTGGAGACATTTCATCCCACTTCACCATCACTGGTTCTTATGAGAACATGGTGCACAAATGGTCACACTTGCTTTAAGTGTGTAGATGAATCCTAGAAAAGTGGAGGCTGTAAAACAGACTCATGAGTGTAATGTGAAAAGTGAGGTCAACCATCACATCTGAGAGTAATCTTCAGTTGTTATGTAGTCCTCCTGCTGTCTGCTCCTTTTGAATTCTTTTTTTTTCTCCTTTGATTGGCACCTCGAGACATACATTAGTAATAAAAACAATTATAGCAATGTGTGGGTGTCAGAAATGTCAAGTTACATCATATAAGAGTCACTTCCAACAGAGTCTCTGTATGCAGAGTGATTAGGGCGTGTTGAATAAAAGGTGGATATGGATTGGACAACCATCACCATGTCAACCTTGCACTGCTTTGGCTGCTTTGAGGCAAGTGGTGCTTGAATCATTCTTCCAAAGCAACATGTCATCAGAAAATGACGGCGGATTGTGCTACATTTGGATCAAAAAGTTATGTTCCAAAAGTTACAAGTAAATACAGAAACTGGCCACCTGAGGGCACTAAAGAGGCGGCCACTCAGTGTGTATGGAGCATTGGTGATTCAGTGGTAGAACGCGGGAGGCCCGGGTTGGATTCCCGGCCAATGCAAGGCTTCCTATTTTGTACTTTAAATAAATCAAAAGGTGCAGTGACTGTGAATAGTCGAGTTGTACGTCTGTTGAAAGAGACAGAAAACCACGCTGCTTTGTTAATTCTTTCATTTTTTTAACTAATGTTTATGAAAAGGAAGAGCACTTTGTCACTGCAACCCCACTTTGCACTCAGAGGGAGAACATACATCAGGCTAACTCACAAAAGTTATTCGTGTTACGGCCCGGCCACTATACATAGCATAACTCTGCTATTAAAATTTGAATTATCTGATTCTAACTAAGTCTGTTGTGATTTTGAGGGCGTCCATATGACACATAACATATAATAAAACTCAGTAAAAATGTGTGCAAAATTAAATAAGAGGTTTCAAGTTGTACCTTCAGGTAGTGTTGCCAACTCTGTGACATAAAAATACGGTACCCGTACTGTGGTTTCCAAATACTGGACGATTCCATTGCGCCCCAGTTGTCATCCACCCCTGAGGCTTCGGTGTTAGCGTTAGCATTAGCGCACAGGTTTCTTAGCTAAAACATCTGATCATAAAGTATAAAAGTACGATTAAGCAAATCTAAAACTAACTGCACAACAAGTAAGAGCAGTCTATGTCCTTTCAGTCTGAACTATAGTGTTGTTCTCGGTTAGATTATCAAAATTATAAATATCAGGTTTAATCCCTAAATAGCCAAGTTAGCATTACTGCCGATATGCTGGCTGTAAATGTGGTCCATATCACCATTAAGCCCTTTTAGAAACGATCCACTGCAACTGCAATTTTAGCTCTTATAAAAGATTTAAAATTAATGGATTAAATCAGGAATAATTCTGGTACTTAATGACAATTTTTTCACAAAACATAAAATGATGAATAATATAAACACATCATCAGTGCAGGATGAGAGGGATGCCTCCGACCTCAGGAGACGAGAGCGACAGAGAGAAGAAGGAGGGAGGAAGAACAAATGGTTTGCTGTTCTGGTGTCACGCCAAATAGGAACACAATTAATGAGACAATTACAGCAATTATGAACCCCCCCTCTTGGGCATAGCGCACACACACAGGCCACATACACACACTAAAAGCCAACAGTACACACACACACACACACTCACAGATATTAAACATATCTTTTCCAGATATGGAGAATTTTGCTTGAGTGGTTTTAATTAAATGTCTCAGTGTTTCTGCTTTCATCAGATTATTATTATTCAGCAGAATGTAGCACGAATCTGACTGCTCACTGAAACAAACCTCCCAAAAAAAATGAAAATAAAAATCCTGTTTTCCAGACAAGAAAGAAAGAGAGAGAGAGAGAAAAAAAAACACCCATATGCTCTGTGGCTGTAATCCTGCTGATTGAATTTTGGGCCCATGGGATCGTCTGTACTGTGGAGTCAGGTGGAAAATGGACTCACCCACACAGCTTCAGCTTCAGCCACGCGGTCATACTTCAGAGCAGGTTACTGTGTGTGTGTGTGTGTGTTTTATGATTGTTGCCAGCAGCAAAGAGTATTATTAGCTAAAGCAAACACTCTATTTGAAATAGAGTTCAAGCCCACAAGGAGCTTCTCCACCATCAGCTCAACATGTGTGGTATCAAACAAGTCAGCTTTTAGTGGATACATGTGTATTTCTTTTTTTTAAACCTTGTTTTTATCTAATTAATTGTATGTTCTCTGATTCAGTTGTTGCATCTGCTGAGTTATTTGCATTTAAGCGTCTGCGTTCAGTTCATTTAGTTGTTGTCCTTGTTGTCACCTTCTCCATCCTCTCTTCCTCATTGTCCTCCTCTCTTTTTGCTTCACTTTCTTCTTTTAAAGAAGTTCAAGTGTGCAATTGAATCTTTCGGCTTGGTCGGCTAAATTGCCCACATGGCTCGCAGGGCGCTGCAGGACAGGGGGCTGATGGACCCCGAGCTGCTGTTTAAATGGCTGCTCTGCGGCCGCTGTGGGGCTAAGTGACCGTTTCTCTGGATGACATTTTAATGGAGGCGTCGCTGTTTGCGCTCCGAAAGTGACTGAACGGGTTTTTCATCTGTGACGCTGCATTGTTTGGTCTCTGCGGGAGAAAGTGGTCGTCAGAGGCTTTTCGTGTTGTGTTCTACTGATAAATATGAGGTGGGAATGTGTGTATGGAGAGGAGAGATGAGCAGATTCACATCTTCATTTCTTGTAATCATTTGCTGTTTGATAAACTTGATGTGTATTTAAAGTAAAGAACAAGTGAAGTCTGCAAATCACCCCCTCTTTTACTTATCTTCACATGCATCATCATCATCTTCATCCTCATCGCGGCCAAACAGCATTAAACATCCCGTCAAATCTGTTAATGTTTCTAGCAGATAAATGTCACTATTTAAGCACTAAATGTCGCCATAAAAATGATTTCAGCAGCAGCAGCAGAGGTAGTTTAGGTTAATATTTAATGTGAATTTTATGTGAATGCTAACTAGGTCACTTCAGATCAAAGCAATATTGAGATAAATGGAGGTAAAATTCTCACTTTAGCAGGCTGATGTGCTGCTGACTCAGAGCTTTTATCTAAATAAAAGTTCTGTACAGTCATCTCTTTTCTCTCTAATGTTCCTGCCTGTGTTTGAACAAAAAGACTCAAACGCTTTCACTTACAGTTCAGTTACAGTTCGATTTGAAATCATGCATTTCTCAGTTACTAATTACAGGCGCAAAACACACAAAACATGCACAAAGCAGAGCTGAGAAAAGATGACACAGAGTTGGGTTGAAGTGATCGTTTTCATGCATTTTAATGGGCATGTGTGGATTAAACTCTGCTGCTGGAGTCGGCCATGAATGCAGATATGTATGTAGATAAAAAAAACTGTTACTTGACTCAGGTGCAACAAGAAAGATGGAGCTCAAAAAGCAGCAGAGACAGGATCGATAAAAATGCAGTTTAAAGCACAACACTCGCAAAATAATGAAATATTTATCAAAACCTTAGGTGCCCAGAGGTCAAAAATAAGGCACACGGAGTAAATGATGATCATGAGGACGAACAACATGTTTTCTCAGAAACACAAGCAAAGAAAATCTATGTTTGTCTTCAATCTATGTTTTTTCTTTTCCTGCCTTTTGGTCCGAAAATTATTTACAAAACATCCAGATCCGTCAGGCCATATGTGCAAGATTTACTCCGTGTTACAAGAATCAAATCGAACAAAGTGAAGCAGCTTTTATTTTTTAAAGTCCCACCTGTGGACAAAACGTCCTGAATACCTGAAGTCTGTTACAACAGTCAGCTCATTTAAATTTGTGTTTAAAGCAGGATTTTTTACTGCAGCTTTCTCATAAATAACGTAAATAAGTTGTTTTTAATTTGTAGCTATTAAGGCTTTTCACTTGCATGAGTTCCTATTGTCTTTTATATGCAGTTTCAATCAATCTTTTATTATTTATTTGTTGCTTTTTTGTCGTTTCTGTCCTTTAAAAGTAATTTAAATTGTAATTTCAGGACCTTTGTGAAAGCACTTTGGTCTGAATGGAGTTTAAGAAATAAACTCGCCTTCTTTTTATCTTCCTTTGACTTTGTAGATCAGTGGCTTCATCACATAAACCAACGAAACCTTGAGAAAAGTGACTTTACACAGAACGAGCAGTGTGTTTTTAAGCCACATGCTGCATGTGCAGTGAAGAAAGTACTTTTTTGTTCTCATTAGGAGAAAACTTTCTTCTGAAAAACAGCAAAGAGTTGAAAGGATGTAGAATAATTATGACTCTTTCTGAAGGAGGGTGAGCAGCAGTTCAGCTAAATTGTCTTTTCAAGCAACATTAGGGATTCAATGTTTCAGAGAGATTAAAAAAAAAAACCTCCCACGTCGCCTAAATGGAAATTACGGCCTCTCCAAACATTAAAAAATGAATATTTTAGTTTGATTATTCCTGACCCTCCTACACACAATTGGCTATGAAACAAATAACATGCATGAGGTTCAAAATGTAAATGTTTTCTGTCTGTTTCATTAAAAAGCTTTATGTTGCAGACTAATTCTGAAATTAATTTCAAGCCAACTTTGTTTTCTTGATGACACTGAGTTGAGATAGTGATGACTGACAGAAAAGTCTGTCAGATATTTTCTGTAAAATAAACTCAAAAGACCGACAGTTTTCTCTGTTATAAGTTTCCACAAACGCACTGAGCCTGCTCACTCACTGGAAGATAAATGTCACAGCTAAAAATAAAAGATGCTTCAGCTGCTTTTTCAAGCAAACTAACAAAAAAAAGTGCACTTCATTTTACAACAACCGATAAAAAGCTGTTTGACATCGACTGCTTTTGTCCTTCTTTGGAAGTAAAAATCTGCAAATGTGTGGTCAGAAAAACAAGCAAATGGATTTTTCAAAAATGCTGCCTTGGTGTAAATAAAGAGTATCACACTGCTTTTGTCCCCTTTTCTTTGTCTTGACAGCTAAAATCCTTGAAGTTCCTTCTGAACACACAGATTGAAAACGAATCTGCGATAAACTTTGTGATAAACTTCGTCTCTCTCTGTCTCAGGTGTTCTCCCAGCCGCTGTGAACATGGCGGCCTCTGCAGTCAGTCCTGGACCGTCTTCCACTGTAACTGCTCTGACAGCGGCTACAGCGGCGCCACCTGCCACAGCTGTAAGTCCACCCATCAGTCAAACATCAGCACATGCGGTAATTATTGGACAGACTGAACCATTAAAGTGCCGTTAGCCCCTAAAAAGATCCGGCGGTTCCTCCCACTTGCTTTGCTCCGCGTCACTCAGCAGATGACACATGGCAGCTCCATTATATGTTGCATTATGTGAGTCTTAGAAACCAAGCAGTGCTTCCATGCTGGAACACCACGTCTGTGGCTTTTAATATGTTTATAACATTAAGTTAATTACTGCATGGAGTGCTGTAGGAAGAAAGTATCCTTCTAGGCCGACCTGGAAGTTAGCACGACTTTAGTTTCCTGAACTAAAAGGCAAAGAAAGTTTTCTCCACAGTCACAGTTTAGCTTCCTGCTAAAGTTTTTACACATACAGGTTATAACTCGGTGAGACAACAAGTTGGAAAGTAGTTTATAAGACTGTAAACACAAAAAGGTTGTAATAAGACTTTGGAGTCAGATTAGTCTGTGTGTGATGATGTTTAATATCCGCAACAACCTCCGTTGTCTCATCCAACCAGATGTTCGCAGCAGCATTTAAGACAAGAATACTTTTAAAATCTGTTGGGATCTTAACCCTCATACTACATGTGAATCTCTTAAACTTGTGTTAAACTGCAAACTTTTTTCAGACATTAAACCACTCAAGCCCACTGGCTTTAAAGTGAAGAAACCTGTAGTTCAACAATGTTTTCTTATTATTGGGTTTTAGGTCTCATATCTGTGCTGCCATTTGCACCAAATACATTGAATATCAATGAAATAATTTGAGCAAAACTTGAATTAGCTGCCTCATTTAAGCTTGCAAATGAAATAAATGTCTGAGGAGTTCACTGTGAATGGTTTGCTGATAAAGAGAACGAACACCAGGTCCTGCACACAAAGTCATGGTGAAGGTTCAGAAGTTAGTTCATGAAAACATAACGTGTCAAGTTCCCGTTATTTTTGACATTTTCAAATACTGACAAAGACAAATAAAACCATAAAACATCATTCATAAACATCCATTCATAAAGTATGAATGGATGCTGTAGTGCAGGAGTGGATACATTAAGTTCACAGACAATCAGTATTTTGCAAAAATGTTTCCATCAGTACGTTGATAAAAACATAATTCAGGCAGCATTGTGTTTCCTACTAAATGTGTTTGCTGTTGAAAATCTGTGGTGTACAAATTTAATTCCAGGAGACACATTCAGAGGCAGATTTAGACAGAAAAAGAGCAAGAGGTTGAGAGCTACGACGAAAAATAACGGAATTAGGACCAATAAGAGGCCAGATTTGAGAGAAACCGCAGGACGAAAGGCAGATAATGAATTTCCTTTTACATGCAGTTACGTTTATATTTGCTCAGTTAAACGTAAGGGGAGGTTGAAAAGAAAAAAGCATCAACAAACAGGACCGGCGGTATAAAAGTAAAAAAAGGAGAGCGTGAAAGGAAGCAGGGATGAAAAATGGACGAATAAAGCAGCTTGTAGACTTCTATCATGCTCCATGTTCTCTCTCATGTCAAAGGTTTTTAGGGAACTTTTTTAAGTTGACAGCTGCAAAAGCCAAAAGGTTTAGTTTAAAAAATGCATTTTAAACTGCTGAAATGTGTCATAGTCGTAGATGTGCCCACCGGCAACACTGTCCATGTGTAGAGGTGGTATTGTAGTGAAACTGCTGAGGATTGTGAGTTATGAAAGTGCAGAAAAATAGTATTTCTTGCTTGTTGTTTTAGCTGCAGCCTGGAGACATTTCTCCTGCTAACAGACCCCTTTGAGAGCTCCATCTGAAGCCTGCTTGGTATTTTTTCATCTCACTGTGGAATATTTCTAAAACCTGTTTGTACATGAGCGTTATTATGGAAGTTAATGAGGCTGCAGCCGTGACTAAACTTCAAAATACTGAATGAATGAATGAAACCGCAGCACTGAGGTGAGTTTTTTTTTTCTGTGAGATTTACTGGTTTTGTGCTGAATCCTTGGAGACCAAAAGAAGAGAGTTTCCCACACAGTTCATCATCTCTCGAGCTGGTGTTCCTGTAGCAAACCGAGCGAAAGAGATGAATAAAAAAGGTGTTTGGCTGCAGAGAAGAAGAAAAGATGAACAGGTGAGCCGAGTGTGGGAACCTTTAGATATGGATTTGACTGGAAGGGTTCGATTCTTTGACTGCAGAGGATTCACTGGTGTTTAC
>JAQNCA010000004.1:20570591-20585076 GCA_029783725.1 Acanthurus tractus | reverse complement strand
TAGTTTTAAGGTCATTTTGCACCACAGGCTGTCCATTTGTGGCCCTCATTGATTCTCCCTATCAGCCATGTTTGAGGATGTTGACACTGGAGACCAGATTTACCGACACTGAGTGAAGAGAAACTGGACAGAAGCTTCAGCCTGCAGCTGCACAAAAGGTCAGGAGATAAATATTGCTCCAGAGTGAGAGCAGTTTGAGGGAAGAACTTTTTAAATCCACTGCACTCCAAAGCACTTTCTCAACAAGCTCATAAAATGACCTCCAACCGGTCAGGGGATTTTTATTTTCTCACCATGTCTGACCTGCAGAAGGACTTCCTGTCATACTCCTTTTTGGAAGCTGAAGAGGACTCTGAACTGAAGTGTCTCCAGCTCCAACCGCTGGTCTTCAAGCTTCAGCAGCTTCACTTATTTCTACCCTTTCGCTCAAAAGGTCGAAGAATCACAGAAAAGCTGTGAACTGAAACCTGCTGACGGTCAAACAAAACGTTTCTCTACTCGCCGTGATGCTTGAACAGGAGGGATGATTCTTTCATTCATGCATCTTCTGTGGCTCTGAAAATCTGTCCATCCACCTCTAAGGTCTTTACTTTTCATTTTTAATTACTGTGTCAAAGCTGCTGCTTAATAAAAAAAACAAATGAAGCAACTTTTTCTGTCTCTGCGGCTTTTGATTTTCACACAACAGGTGAGTTCACTCGCACCTGCTCTTCCATCCAAATTCAGCCCGCAAAGAAAAGTCATTGGACTGTAATTGAGTCTTCCAGCTCCCAAAAAACCCAACAAGCTTCAATTACAAGATGAGTTCAAAGAGTCAGCGATCAAATATTTAACTTGACGTCCAGTGAAACAGTTTTCTCGCAGCTACAAGAAAAGACTTTAGAGCAACAACGTCTCTCCTGACCTTAAAACCGTTTACACAAACACTTGTTTAACTCCACTTTCTACACAAAGAAATGGACTTTCACAAACAGTGACAGCAAACACTGAGCGGAGGGATCGTATATCTGCTTCACACGACTGACTGCGATGAAGCCGAGTCGACTCATTATCATTCTGACAGAGAAAATACATTAAATAAGACTTCCACCGTGGAGGAGAGAAGGAAAGGATGAAAGAAGTGAGAGGAGGATGAGAGGAGAGAGGATTCAAGCAAAGAACTTTCAGATGTGGAGAAGTTAAGGAAGAAGGTGTCAGAGGATGAAAAAGGGATTTAAAGGAAGCAGGAAGTGAAGGAAAAGTGAAAGCTAATGAGCTGCAGCGTCACAGCGGGAAACCAGGATGTTGTTTATCCTCCTCACACTGTTAATGACTCCAACTGAAGAATGACGAGGTCATTTTTTAAAGGCTGCAACTTTGACTAAAGGTTTTCCATTAAAGACTCGGAAAAAAAAAAGACTTTCACAGGCATTTCCTGATGACTTATACAAAGACTTTTACTATAGAATTTTACGCACTAACTCGCTAACGACTTTTTAATGATGTTTACAACAACTTCTGTTAGAGTACCCCCAACTTCAGACCTTATTACTTTAAAGTTTCTCTCTGTTCGGTGATTGACTTTGGCTTCTTTAAGTTTTGTGAGTTTGATGCAGCTGCCACACGACGCGGTGAGACAGCAGGTCAGGAACGGCTCAGCTGTCCACCTGTAACATAACCTGAGCCTCCTCGGCCTGCAGAGGGAAAATAATTGTCATTTTGTTCTAAAAAAGGTGTCACTGTGGTGAGTCAGCTCGAGTCCTGATGAAAACTGTTGAGAAACATAAAGCTTCAAACTCTTTCCATCCTCGAATAATTTCTGGGGTTTTTCCTTTAAGGGTTTAAGGACCTTAAACTTGTGAGAAACGTGAGCAGAAATAAAGTGGTGCATTTAGATTTTTTCATTCAGTGTAATTAGTAAAGTGGTGCTTCCTTCTCTGAGGAAATAAAGTTCAAAATCTCCCTGCGTTGAGTCAAATGACCCATGGTGTGAAATCAGCCTCTGTTTCACTGGGCCGCCGGTCCACAGCCCACTGTGACAAATACACTCTTTAATTAGCAGTACTCCAGTCTCCGGGGTGTTTGCATGTTTCACAGCTCTGGTTTGTATCTGCATAATTTCTCCTGAACATGCAACGTTATTTTCATCCATCTGACTAGTATGGAAACATTGTTTCTGATGGTATTTTTAGTTGCATTTGTCTTTTTCTCAGTTGTTTATGAGGAAATAAAGTTCAAAGGTTTATTCATGACAAAGTCTTGCATGTGATGTCGGTGTTTGTGTGCGAGCAGCAGCTGTTAAATGGGATGTGATTAGCACTCGGTTACTGTGTGTATTTTTAATTACATGTGTGTCTTTAGAGTGGGTTTGTTCTTGCTTTATAACACGTTTATAGCTTGTCCTTGTTAAACCTTTTAGCACCATTTGTGTGTCTGATCATCGTCACTAAAACGTGACTGTGAGACCAGCTGCTGCAAGTTCTACCTGTACACAAATACACCTTGATATCGCAGCGAGCATTCGCTATACACACACACACACATCGAAAACAACAGTTAAAGCATCTGTGTGTTCAGTAAAGGTGTGTGTGTCTGTAGGTTTTTGTTTGTTTTGCTCACAGACAAGCAGCGTGTCCATCTCTCCCGTCAAACAGAGACAAGAATTTGTGCATCACCATGTTTACAGCCTGTATATACAAACATATATGTATCCACGTATGTCTGGGTCCGAACAAACATGCAGGGGTCTGACTCACAGCAGACAGGCTCCGTAACAAGCTAACGGCTGCATGAAAAGACAGAAAACATTTGAAATGTGCAGAAAGATCAGATGCATCGCAGCGGACCGGAGTGTCGCGTCTGCAGAGAGCTCGGGGATTATTCTGAGAGGCTGAAGGAAGTAAACGGGTTTAATATAGACTCGGCTGTCAGGCAGTGATCCATGTATACAGTAAATAAATTCTCCGGAGAGCTGAGAGGTTCTGATAAAGGCTCATAACACACACACACACACACATATATATATATATACCAGCTCAAGCTCACAGATATGCTGAAATTCACATCATACTTACAGCAATATGCAGTCTGTCACAGGCTGTGTTGATGCTTTCTGCTTGAATAATGGCTCTGCTGAGGACTCCTGTATGGTGGGACTAGATACTGTGCAGCCTTTTATAGACGTACTGTTGGAGGAGAAAGCAGACAGGCAGTATGTCTTTGTCAGGTCCATTTCCTTTATATAGGGCCACAGTATAAATAATGCAGCATGATGACAAAATAGACTCACTTGAGCAAATGTTAGCTTACACGTTTACAGAGGAAGGAATCACAAACGGCACCAGAAAGGAATCTCATCCTTGTGCTGCATCATTGGCATCCTGTTCGAAGTGAGGTCACACTGTCCGGCTGGAGTTAAATCAGATTATTCTTTCAAAAGATTTTTAGACGTTTGGTCAGAGTAAAAAATGATTTTATAAATTTTAGAGAGAATTTTTTTCCTGGAATTGATGTTGATGAGATTTGAAGTTGGTTTGGGGAGCTCTAAGTTGTTTATTGTGGGACCAGATTTAGTTATGGCAGATTTAATTTGGTGGTACAGTAGAAAGTGATTCACCCCAATGCCGTACTTCTGGACCAATTGTGGAAATGTCATCATGGTGTTGTTTTGTATGATATGTTCTAGATGTGTGATGCCTTTAGCAGTCAATGTTGAAAAGTGTATTGGTTTTTTGTTTATCAAAAAGTCAGGGTTGTTCCAGATAGGGGAGAGCCTGCTGTGAGAAATGGTGGTGTTAGTGATTTGGTGATATTTCGACCAGGCTGTCAGAGTTGTTTCTATGGTTGGGTTTTTGAAACATGGATGGTACTTGATTGAGGGGCTTAGGAATGGAAGATCAGAGATATGGATGTCTTTGCAGAGGGTTTGTTCTATGTCAGTCCAAGGTGTGTCTGGTACAGTGGGGTAGGTCCATTTGTAAATGTAATGAAGTTGATGACCTCCTAGGGTTTGGGGTTTTTGAAGGGTTTCTAATTTAATTCTAGGTGATTTATTTTTCCAGTAGAATTTTGTTATGATTGAGTTGAGGGATTTGAGCCATAGAAAAGAGAGAGTTTATTTTTGGTAATATGGTCATTTTGATTAATGCAATCTTGCCAAAAAGTGAGAGTGGGAGATTCATCCAGAGTTGAAGGTCGTCTTCAATTGTTTTGAGGAGTGGGCTGAAGTTGAGTTTGACTAACTCTGACTGCCTGGGGGAAATGTTGATTTCTAAGTATGTGATGTTAGTAGCAGTGTGAAGAGAGTGAGGAGAGCTTCTGGGTGGCACATCCCAATTACTGTGATTAACAGGGAGGATGGTGGATTTGGACCAGTTGACGGTGTAGTCAGAGATTTGGGAGAATGTGTTCATGAGGTTGTTAACTTCTGGCAGGGATGACGATGGGTTACTTAAATAAAGGATGATGTTGTCAGCATAAAGACTGACACATTGATACCTGTAATATTTGGATTCGGCGGATGGCAGCAGCAAGTGGTTCGATGAAGATGGCAAACAGTCCATTGATTGTGATGGTGGCCATATGTGTTGCACAAGCTCTCATTCTTAATAGATTATTTTGTAAGTACTGAGTGACAACTTGTTAAAAACCTTCCTTCCCACCTTCTACTGGATAGAAAGGTCTCTGACTCATGTGGTCCATTCTCATCATCTTCTTCTGAAGGTTCTTCTTCTTTTTGATTATCCAGTGATGAAGATGAAGCACAAGGTAACAAACGAAGAACTGATTCCTCCACAGACATGACCATGAAATAAACACGTTTTTTCATCAAAACTGACTACAAGCAGAAGTTAACCTTCCTTTAACAAATATAAGATCTTCCATTTAAATTCAGAACAATTTTTTACCCCACACTCACTCAACTGAAGCTTCAGCTGCACTAAAAGGAACCAGCTTCAAATTTTCAAAAGTATAGACAGGTGGGATGCAAGGTGCAAAACACACTTTAACCATCCAATAAAACACAGCAAAGCATGTTTTGCTTTAACATAAGCAATATCTTAATTCTAGCATGTAGCTTTGATGTTTTAAATGGCAGGATGCACCATACTTTTGCATCTGTAAACATTTCAACTCTTGGCAACAGGAGGAGAATATTTGTTGTGACATCCTTCCTTATAGTATTAAAAATAAACACGCTCTGCAACCTGATAAGCCCCTTAACACACACATCGATCCTTATAAAGTCCCTTCCTTTATTGTATTTCATCGCCTCACTTTCACTTGTGGCCTCTTGCTTCCACCAGTGCGACCTGCTAATGCGTTCGGTCTGAATGCCTGGTTAGTTTGGGACTGTTTTTAATTGGACTAATTTCCCCTGGGAGACTTTTAGCACCCCCCCCCAAACAGCACAGCAAAGTGGTCATCGTGCTCGTAGGGCATGAAGGGATAATATACGTTGTGTTTTGCAAACTCTGCACAATCAGTTGTTGACTTCCTTGATTTGTTTTTTTTTTTTTAGATATCTAACTTCACTGTTCCACTTTGGTTGCTTTGCATCACTTACAAACCTACAGACGAACGTAGAGATGTTTTTATTCCTGCAGCAGAGACGCTCAGAGAGAGAACGAGGGGGGAAAGTGAACTCATCGCAGCCACAGAGGGGCTTCGTGACAGACAGTTCCTCCCTGCGTGGCTGCTTCAGAGACAGGCAGCAAGCTCATTCAGCAAGACAAACAAATCACTGGGACAAACCTCAGCAGGCATCCGACACACACACACACATACACACACACACACACACTGCTCCCTGCTGACAAAATCTATAGCTGCGCTGAGGTCTTTGAAAAGATAAAAAAAAATCTGCTCACATATAAACTGAAGGTTCATCTGTGCAGAGACAGAAAAGCTCTGATGATAAAAGTGTCCAAAGAGAAGCTATCAGACAGTCACACACACAGAGGGAATAAAAAAAGCTGAATGTCCATCTCTTGTTTCTCCTCCAACGTCCACCTCGTCTCTCACTCAGCAATGAAATTCAGCTTTATAGGTTATCGGACTGAAAGGTGTTTTCACCAACAAACCAGGATGAAGCCACGTAGCAGGAATGATAAGACGTTCAGCTCCGCCGTAACATTTTATCACATGTGATCGTCACTTTTCAAGTTTTTCTCCAACCACCGGTGTACCTTTATAACTTCTGCCTTTTTAAGAACTGTTGAGATTTAACTACCCACTCACCAGGAAGAACACTGGCATCACACGTTTCAGGGAACCACAAAGATGCTAAAACTGTCTCTTTATATGTTTTATTTATATTTTTGATGTTGGAATTTCACACTTCTGTGCTTATAGTTTGGCAATGCTTCAGCAGAAAGAAACACTTGGTTCAAGTTAAAACAAACACCACATTTTGCCCTAAAAGACCTCGTTCTGTAGTTAGAAACAGGGTTGGAAAAGCTCTAGTACCTTTTGATAAACACCTATTTTTTGGACGCCCCAAAAATGGCATTGAAATCTTCTGATTGTAGCTAAAATGACCTCATTGAAACTGACTTGATGTCTTGAGCTCAAACCTGCTCAGGTTTCAAAGCACCTGCCACTCTTTACATTTCAGGAGAAAACTCAGCTCATATAAACCCATATTCAATCAGGAGAACACTGCATGTTGTTGAAACATGATGTTATGTGTGAAGTGTACAAATTAAATGTATCTGTGGTTTGAAAAATCATGGACTAGAATTATTTTTTCTCTTTTCGTGGCCACCAGGCTGATTTATCTAGGTGTGTATTGGGCGAAGTTGTCATTTGTTGCTTGAATCAACACACTTTCCAAGATGAAGGCTGGAAAACTGACAATCCGTCGGTTCAAAGCTCAATACAACGTGAAACAGGACACTTAGTCTGCTACAATTAGTTCCTATTTTGACGCCTCTTTCTCTGAATATGTTCAATAAGAAGCTTCAGATCGTAAGAAACTCAGGTTGGGTAATCAAAGTGTGTCAAGGTATTTAAAAGAAACCAGGTCATTTAGTCATTTTAGTCATTTCTACGGGAGGGAGGGGAAACTAATTTTCACTCTCGGAATAATCCTGTTTGCTATGACCGATCCAAACATGAGGGCGTGTTGTAATGCTGGAGGAGGAATCAAATTAGTTAAAGCAACCGAATACCACAGAGAGACTGTCAGGGATTAGTTCTCCTGTTTTATGTCACTGTACAATTAAAAAATGTCTTTCCAAAAACTATTGAGCTTTCAGAAAGAGCAGAAGAGACGACCAAGAGTCTGTCAGCTGACTTACACTTCCTGCATGTAGCAGTGACAGAAAAATGCAGCCGATGGACGACTTCATCCTCTAAATAAGTTCAGACTTAACAATACTTTTCCTTCTAAAACTGATATAACATGTTTTAATCCCATCTATCATTTCTTCAAACTGATGCACACAAAAAATCTTCATCTAAAGATGAGGACAAAAATTGCTTTAAGCTTGTAAAACACTTAATTTTATTTATTGCAGCTTTATAAATAAAACTTTGCAACCAGAAAGCGAAAAAAAACTTAAAAACCCATTGAGATCCACATCAGCCTGTCAGGTCAGAAATCTCCTTGTAGTTTCAGGAAGTTAAAAGCTTCTTGAGTTGAAAACTTCGACAGAATCACTTCAAAGACAAACTCAGTCTGAGGACACGATCGAAATGTTCGCTAATGTGCTGTCACTTAAACCGAAATCTACTGATTTTCACGTTTTATTTGATATTTGTCTCCATTATCCTCCTCACATTAACAACAGCTCACTTTCATGATTGTCTTCTTCATGTGACAGCAGCCAATAATCTTCATGAATCAGCTTATTAGATGCAGAATTAGCTCATGAGACATAAACAGTCATCATAATTAGACATGAAGCAGAAATAGATGACTGTTGTAACTGAATAATGAGCTGCTACACAAACAACAACAAACCGAGGAAATAAAACGCAGTTCATCTCCAACATGAAAGCATGACAGCTCTCTTCAAAGATGAATGAGGTGTGTCTTCCATGCCCATCATTCTCGTCTCTTTTCAGCTGCACAGCTTCGCAAACATCAGTGCGGCTGATTAGCGCGGCCAGAGAGGTTGTGCGTTGATTGACAGGTGTGATGTGCTTCTGAGCATCCCAACTAATTTTGACAAATAGCTCCTCGCGTGCAGCATCACAAGCTACGGCGGCGTGAAATGAGCTTTAATCACTGCCAGTTATTACAGCTCTGACACTCTGCTTTGCTCTGCTCCAGCACACTCGTTTGGTTTGTAGATGAGCTGAATATGTTGTTGTTGTTTGCTGAAGGTGAACACTCTCAACATCTGTGCAGGAGTGGAGATATATATCTATATATATTGTTTACTGCATAAAAATGCTCCGAGGCATATTTATAGATTACCAGTTTTGGTGTGTGTTTTTTTTAAAAGTGCTGAGAAACCTGCAGCTGAATCCCAGCAGCTGAGGTGAAGCTGATCGTCCACTAATCGCAGGGTCGATCTCTGGCCTCTGCAGTCTCCCTCAATTACTTCTGAAATCTGTGCAATTGGGGTGAGTGTGTGTGTGCGTGTGTGTGTGTGTGTGTGTGTGTGTTTGCGTGTGTGCGTCAGTATCCCCTCCGAGGAGAAGATGCTGCTGTGCTCTGTCACATGTGTGTGAATGGCTGGATGCTGGATTGGGTTGTTGAGCGTCTTGAATGGACAAGAAAAGCCCCAAAATGTTCCTGTTTGAGCTCAAAAGGCTTAATTGTGTGTGTGTGTGTGTGTGTGTGTGTGTATGTGTGTGTGTGTGTGTGTGTAAAAAAAGGCAATGAAGAAAGCCGAGAAAATTGAGAAAAGTGTTTTTCTCTCCTCATAAATTCTCATCCAGACAAGAACTGTTTGAAATAAATAATAAATAAATATCTCCATCCAATTTAAATGCAAAAACACAACTGAAGTGTGTTACAAGTGTGCAAAACACAACAGGTGGAGATGAAACCGACCTCAAAGTGGTCAATCAGAAGCCTGGAGAGGCTATTAATGTCATGTTACATGCACTCAGAGGTTCGGCAAGTTCTCATTAGAAACTTGACAGTAGAAACTGTGTTGTGGGAGAGTCGGATTATAAAATGACCCTCTCTGACCCTGACTAACCCTAACTGCTCAATTAGCTGTAAACATGTCATGAGTCCTGTTAGCAAACAGCAGCACGGTGATGCACGATGTAAATAAAGGCAGTAACTGTGTGTGCTGTGTTTTACCTCTCTGCACTTTAACGCTGCAGAGGTTTTAGACTTTGACTCCAGTTTCTGGGTTTCTTCACTCCGACAGCTGTTTTCCAGAATATCTGATTTTAGTGAAATAAAACTGTTTGTGTGGAGCAAACGCCAAATCTCTCACAGAGAAAGGCTACGTTTCACCTGCCTGCATATCAACAGGGAAAAAAGGAAAACTGTCGTTCACAGGTGTTTTCAAACCTCCGGTCAGGTCGAATCTGAAAGGAGTTCAGGGAGTCACATGTCACCAAACTCCGGACTCTGAGTGTGAGCTATCATATTGTCTCTCCAGAGAGGATGGGAGGTGTCAATCAAACCGATTGTACACGCCCACTGCTGAGAGGAAGTCTAAGCAGTAATTGAAAACACCTGTGTGGGTGAAAACACCAGGATCGATTCTTAAAGAGGTTTTGGAAATGAATTAATGGAAAGAATGTCACCTTGTTTCTCTAACAGACTTTGTGAATAAGTTAAAATCACTAAACTCAACTTGCTAGTGTTTTTTGTCCTCATCCAGAATGATTCTCTCCATCAATAGAAAGATTTCAGTATTGATTTTGTGGATCAAACATGTTTGCTTGTGCTGACACCAACTTTAAAAACCATTTCTTCACCAAATACTTCAACAAGTTTTAGCACCAACCACTCAAAGAAAAGATGTGTGAATATTAAATATAATGCTGAACCACTTTCTTCAGACAAATGGATGTTTTTCCTTCTTGAGTCGTCGGTGTATATTTTATTGCCTGCACTTTCATCACTCTGGTGGAAGTACATCAGCCTCTCCTGCAGTAATATTCCATTAAGGTCTCACATATTTGCTGTCTACAGAGTCTGGGAGAAGCACTGAGAGACCTGCAGCTGCCAAACTACTAATGAGAGACGACCACACACGTCAGAGCACCACTGCCACCTGCTGGCAAAAGTAAGAGAAGCAGATTGATTCCTGTCAGGCTTTTCACAGCAGGTGTTTTTACGACGAACCTCTCAAATCCAAGACAGCTGCTGTTACATCAGAGATCATGCTTGACTTATTCGATCACAGAAAAAGTGATTTACCAGTAAACAAGCTGTTTTTATTGACTGTATGTGAAAAAGAAAAAGAAAACATCTCGGCCTGTCTGGGCAGGTGGGTGTTAGGTGGTTTGTTTGACAAGTACAAGAGATTTGGAGAAGTTTCTCGTGGCTTTTCAATGGGAGAAAAGTCTCCTTTCTTTCATCTTGGATCACAAATCTGTTTGAAATCAGTTTTCAGCTGATCAACGTTGGCTCACAGAAAACTGCTGCTTACTTTAAAATCTTCACCTCAACATCATGTGATTGACTTTCTCCCCCAAATGCACATTATTATCACTTTTGCTCACTAAAATCAGTCCTAAAGAGAGAAAAAACTACTGGTTAGATTTCATTGAATTATATTAAAATAAAGCAGAAAATATAGTTTGGATTAATAATAATGGGTGATAAATCAATTATTTATGGATTACTTTTGTTTTTTGCTCTCATTACATTGTAATCTGCAGATTTTCTTACAGGTGTTGTAGAAGGTGTTTGGTGGTCTTGCAGTGCCACCTGGTGGTTAATCCTCAAGTCAATAAAGATAAAAAAATGAAAAAACATAAACATGCATTGATTCTCTCTCCATGTCATTGTCTGTTTTTTGTGTATGTGTTTTGTCTGTGTGTGTGTGAATCAGAACAAATGTTTGGTGCTTTTAAATCTGATCCAAGTCTGATAATCATATCTCAGTTTTTTCAATGCAAAGGCTTTTCATTCAATACACTATAAGTAAATACTTCAGGGTGTCATTTCTCAAATGTTACTTCTTAAACAGGCTGAAGCAGGAAGCTGTGAAGCAAAACAACTCACTCAGAAATGCTGTCTTATATTTTATTGTGATGGGGAGTCATAAAAATGGAGCAAAACTAAAATAAAAAGGATACAAAAGAGACAGTGGATTTACAAAGGGGTGAGGACAGAACGAACGATATGCAGCCTTTGACAGTACAATGTTGGCACAGAACAGAAAACTGGGCGGCGGGACGATATTTTATTTAAATTTGGCTTCGAAATAAAAAAAAGGGAGGAGCAACAGCTTCATAACAAGATCCTTCATTAGAACGGCGACGACTCATGCTTTATAAATCACAGAGTTTTTGAATTCAGTAGCTTCATAACGACGCAAAGAGCGGATGCACATGTAACAGTTTCTATTTCTCACTTCATTCCTGTCTTTTTTCTTTTTTTTTTTTAGCTTAGAACAGAAATCATGTTTACAGAATACATGTTTTTTATGCTTTTTTTTCTTTTTTTTTTTTCGTTAAAACAAACTTCAGCTCCCAGAACCACATTTTGGGGTTTTCTGTTTGTCTCAGGATTATTTTTCATACTAAAATATATTATTGTATCAATTCAAACTACAGTAATGTACACTACAATGTGTAATAAATAACCATAAAAGAAAATATAAAAATAAGACACATAAATATAAAAAAGTCTTCTAAAAACTAAACAGGTACATTTTTTTTTTTAATCTGTGAAAAGGGTTCTAATACTGCCATTGTTGAAAAAACATACAGAGGACACACAAAAAAAAAAAAAAAATTGAAACAGACTAAAACTTTAAACACTGTTCGGTAAAAACCAACTGAAAACACTTTGACGGAGACCACATTCACTAACGTTTGTTACCTGAAGTGCGGGACAGCTTGCCACATTTTTTCTGCTTTCTTACTGTCTGAACACAAGTGCACAAGTCTGAATAAACTTATGATTTTACCGTCTTTCTGTCACCATTTGACCTCCAATTGATCTTGATTTTGAACTTTGTTTTCTTCCTGAGCCTCTGAGAGTCAAGTTTGAGTTTTTAATATTTTAATCCGCCTCCACAGATCACTTTCTGTTAAGCACTTATGTAAACACTTTTAATACTCTGACTTGTGACATTTAAGTCAACAAAATAACTTTCATTTACATACTTTAAACATCAGTTAACGGCTGATTATCTCAAGTTAACGAGGCTTTTTTAAATCCACAGGTAAACTCAGTCTGGACTGTATTTCTCATTGGCTCTCATTAAAGTTACGACTGGTTCATGATGTGCTGAGTAGAGCTCAAACAACTCATCAATCAACAAACTAAGTGATTAATGGAATAACTGGTTAAACTGTTAGTCATTTTTAAGCTTAACTGCCAAATAATGTAGCAGCTTTTCAGACAAAACATCTGAAGGCGCCACCTTCGGCTCTTGGGAATAACAGGACCTTTGTCACTACTTTATGTCATTTCACTTACAAAACAATTAATCAATCAATTGATAATGCAAACACTTGTTAGTTAAAGCTCTAATACTTGTACTAAATACTTGTAAAGGCCTCTCACATACTTTCTGTGAAACTGGGATATTTTTCAGTTTCTGTGACAGATTTGCTGTTCTGTGCAAGTCCACAAACATTAGTCAATATGGGTCTTGTGTAAGTAACAGAGGGACATAATACTGGCTACATGTGTGACGAAGAAAGGATAACACTGTTCAATGGCACTTTTAACAGCACACAGGTCTTGCATAAGGCTGGAGGCATTGGGGTGGAGCAGGAAACAGCCCTGCTCCTTCACGTACAGTATGACTTCATAATATTTAAGCTAATAACACTGAAACACTGACTCAGAACTCAAGTCGACCAAAAAATAAGGAGAAGCTTGGTAAAAATGGGCGCCTGTGTTTTGGGAACCACAGCTGAACCAGGCAGGTTGGGGGTCCAATGACCGTAAAGATGGACGACGTGGCTCCGCCTCCTCCCGCTGAAGCCAAAACATCTAATACAGGCACTGCTGTTTAACACTGCTGATCATCTGGAGCCAAAGTCTGCACAGCAGTGATAGAGCCACAGTTTTGAGGTCATGTCCAACTTGATCATGGCTCAGCTGTCCGTCACGACTTTACACCCCCTTTTATTTAACATTATAAAGCGATTAAAACCAAACATATTAGACTTACAGACACTTAAACACTCACCAGAGTGAGAATTATCACCTAAACTAACAGAAACCATCTTTGGGGATAATTTATTTCAATTACTTTAGAAAATTTGACCTGTCTTCCGTCTACTAAAAGACAGGACAAAAGAGTTGAGCTTTGTGACCTGTACTACAGTCAGCCACCAGGGGGCGATCAAAATGTTTTGGCTTCACTTTCTTGGAGCTGCCGTGTCGTCTTTCTTCACATACAGTCATTGGTGTTGGAGGCTGCTCTGTAATCTTCACCTGGAGGCTCCACCCACCCCACCCCACCCCACCCAACCTCACCCACATGCTACGGCAGGTTGCAAAACAGAGGCGCCTGATGCTGGCTTTGAGGTTGTGACTCTACCTTCCCTGATAGGACAAATTTGGTTATGGCGTTCAGAAGCCATGTTCTCATCCCAGACTCCCCATCCCGCCCGCGACCCCTCCCCAAGAATACTTTGTTTTCCTTAAGGCTAACAGTCAAACTGAAAACAAAAGTAATGCTAGCTAGCAAAGACTAACACTAACACAGACAACATCCTGCTAGCTAGTGTACGCACATAACACTGAAGGGCATACGATGCATGAGGCATGTATCCATAGGTAAACCAGGAATACTGTAGTGCAGAGGTTTTTGTTCGTAGAACTCAATAAAATACTGATTTAGGAAACTTCATTGGCAATAAAAAGGTTTAGAAATCTTTCTCATCTTTACAGGTTAAAATGTTTTCAAACAAGAACAAGATTAGTAACACTGACCAAATGAAAAAAAAAACAAAACAAAAACAAACGATAAAACAACCTGGGATGTCTCAGTAACAAGTCTAACAAGTTGATGGGTTGAATTCTGCTTTAAAATCTGTATTTCTATAAACAATTTTTAACACTGATATTTAATTTCCACAAGAAAAAAAAGTCACTGTTTTGTTTTTTTGTTGTTTTTTTTTTTCTTTTTTCAAGTTCAGGCACACCTGGGTTTTTGTACACAGTAGTGGACCGTTAGGATCAGGCAACCGCCATGACTCTTTTTCTTTTTTTGACTATTCTGCGGTTTTGTCTTAATTAACTCAATTTTAATGACCGACACGCTGGAACCGTCCCAGAGAGGTTTTTTTTTCCTTTCATTTATTTGGCGTCTGTCACTTCTTCCTCTGTGGTTTCAGTGCCCGTCATCTCTTCCTCTGTGGGTTCGGTACTCATCACTTCCTCTGTGGGTTCGGT
>JAQNCA010000004.1:20539560-20570491 GCA_029783725.1 Acanthurus tractus | reverse complement strand
CTTCCTCTGTGGGTTCGGTACTCATCACTTCCTCTGTGGGTTCGGTGCCCGTCATCACTTCCTCCTTGGATTCAGTGCCCGTCATCACTTCCTCCGTGGGTTCGGTGCCCGTCATCACTTCTTCCGTGGCTTTGGTGCCCGTCACCACTTCCTCCATGGGTTCGGTGCCCGTCACCACTTCCTCCGTGGCTTTGGTGCCCGTCACCACTTCCTCCGTGGGTTCGGTGCTCGTCATCACCTCCTCCATGGGTTTGGTGCCCATTATCACTTCCTCCGTGGGTTCTGTGCCCGTCATCACTTCCTCCGTGGGTTCGGTGACCATCATCACTTCCTCCGTGGGTTCGGTGCTGCCCGATTCCTCCCTGATGCTTTTGTCCGAATCTGCTTCACAGTCTGCCCTTTCCTCCGTTTCCGCACTTGCCGCCTCCTCGTTTCTTTCGACCGCTTCCTCCATCTCTTCCTCCACTGCATGGTCGCCTCCCAGCTCGATCTCCACCACATCAAAAACAACGTCCTCGCTCTCCTTCTCTCTACCCGCTTCTTCTTCCTCTTCTTCCTCTCTCGTCGTCTCTTCCTCCGTCATCTCCTCTCTGTCCTCCTCGTCGTCGTCGTCGAAATTTCCCTCGTAGATCTCGCACTCACCGTCGTCCACCTGCACAACTCGAATGTCCTCCATGCAAATGGCCTCATCATCCTCGTCCTCCTCTTCCTCGCTCTCCCTCTCGTCTGAGTCCAGTTGGGAGGGCGGGGTCGTGGTCCGACTGTCTGACTGCAGTCCGGCACCGGGGCTGCCGAGCTCAGATTGCGCCCTGCGTGACACCAAGCTGGAGCCTGGGCCGGCGTCCTTCCCTTCCTTTTTGCAGTAGGAGTAGCGGTGGTTCATGTGCTGGGAGTACGAGCCCGAGTGAGAGAAACGCTTCCCGCACTTGTCGCACTGGTAGGGTTTCTCGCCGGAGTGCAGCCTCGAGTGTTCGATCAGGTGGTGTTTGTGTTTGAAGGCCTTTTTGCAGACGTTGCACTCGTGGGGCCGTTTTCCTGCAAAAGAGAGAGAACAAAGTGTCAGACAAGGACTCGTGATGCAAAACAGCTCCAACAACTTGAGAACAGACAGTTTTAGTCTCTCAGAACCAGCCACATCTACACGGCCCAGTAACAGCTGGAGAAAGATCTGGTTTGTAACACTGAGCTCTTCTATGGGAGAAAATGCTCCTGCTTGTTTGTATTTCTTTAAACTGATCACAACAGGTTTGAGCAGCATTTAGGATGCAGTGATTTGAAAACATTAACATTCATTTAGAGGAAGAGCAGGAGAAATCTGACAAACGGTCTGCATCCGGTGAGGCAGAGTAATCAAATTACAGTAAAGGGACAAACTACAACTGATAACTGTCATGTATTTAAGTATTTTCAAAAATATTTCTAATAATCAAGTGAGGAACTCGCATTTCATTGAATATCTTTGCCTGATTTATGGCCTTTTATTGTTTAAGGCAGAATTTCACCTCTTTAGGCTACTATAAAAGTTTTACCGCATTTTTGGTTTGGACTGTTTTTTATCTCGTGAAGATGCAACAGATGAAAAAGGGCCAAAAGTTTAAAGATGTCCATGAGCCAAAAAGGATAAGAGCCTTTGCTTTTGGGAAAATAAGCCTGTAATAAAGCCACGTTCACACTTAAAACCTCATCCTCCGTCTTTACTTGGTTGAAAAAGATAAACAAAATAAAGGTAAACAAGAGAGCTGCTGAGTCAGAAAATCTGGGCAGCTGTGCAAAATATTTCCTGACTTATCTGTTTATCGACATCCTGTAAACTCCACAGATGTGGTTCTGGTAACTTTTCGTAAATGGAACATAAACAACCTTTGGAGAATTACTATAATCACTTAAAAAAAGTCCTTAAGTGTTCTCATTAAAGTGATGTATTACGTATATGAGACAGCTCCCTAGGTGGATGATGTCATGGCTGAACCATCACACACCTGTGCACAGTAGTGCTGTTAAGGGTTTAAACTCTCAGAGATTTTAATAAAGCCACATTCCAGAGTGATACTAGCTAGAACTTCAGGGGAAAATATCCAGTTAATTCACCTCAAGAGTCTCATCTCGATTAATACTGATGTCAACTCTTTCTTAGCTGCTACGTTTACAGGCCAGCTGTCCTATAAAAGTTACAATAACATTTAATGAGAGATGAGATCACGTTCAAAATAACAGCCTTGAAAAGTAGAACTACCTTTGGGCAACCTTGTGCAAAAAAAAAGACACAGAAACCAAACAGAACTGTTTTTAAAGAGAGTTTGAATCAATCGAGTCTCAAGTTTAACAATTGTATTGAAACAAAAAAATTACGGCAGAAGTGCTGATTCAGTACATTACGATTTAAGGTACAATTTTAGACAAGCAATGAGTGTTTTGATTGAGCCGACTTTAAATTTAAAGGCACACCTGTGTGTTCGTATTTGTGCCTGAGCAGGGAGCTGCCCTTCTGGAAGACTTTGGAGCAAAGATCACAAGGGTAGACGCCGTTTTCCAGCCGCCGCTTCTTCATCACCGCGCCTGAATCGGAGTCATTCTGTTCCTCCACCGTGGAAACACCGTCAGAGCCGCTGTCCGGCTTCTTATCCTGCTGGAAATGAAAAAAAAAGACACATATTATTGTGACAGGATGATTAATTGTCATGCATCAGATAAAATCTATATCCTACAATGAGGAAAATTAGTTTAGTGATCACAGTTTGGATCCCCAGACTGTCTGAGAGGCAGTAACAGTAAAAAGTTAATAGCTAAGGTGCTGCAGTGAAGCTGCTCTGTGATGAACTGCTAAAGAAACACAAGTGATGCAGGCAGGTTTGTCTGCATGACTTGAACATATCTGGGAAAAGATCAACTGTCATCCATCAAAATGTAGATTATTCCTGTCAATCTCAGCTGCATCAATGTAAAGAAAGTGCAAGCAGGGAAAAACGTTTTTTGCGGTGTCTGTGGATTACAGACCAAATGTTTTATTATCATTTAACCACTTATTCCTGTTTTACTAGCAAAATATTAGATTGTTTTAAGGCCCACAAAATAAAAAAAACATTACTAATTACATAATAAATATGTTAATAAAACAAAATAATACATAAAAATACATATAAAATGATACATGAAATAACATTTTTTTATCAAATTACATAATCAGATAATCAGACATAAAGTTGAACACGACCAACCTTGTGGCCGTTCAGCACAACAGTCTTTGCTCCGGTGGCGTTGCCGGCCGTAGCAGCGTAGGTGTAGGTGAGCTGTGGGATGAGGATGCGTTTGGCTGTGGTGTTGATGGTGCCCAGGCAGCCCACCGTGCCCTGACCGGCGATGGCCACTAACGTAGGCAGCTGTGTGGCAGTGACGATGTTGACCGCTCTTCCCGTCTGTGGCGTGGTGACGTAGATGGTGCGACCCTCAAGCTGCTCCTTCCTCAGGCAGGTCAGGTTCAGCGGCTGCTCCTGCTGCTTGACGGGAGGCGTGGTCTTTTTCGTCTCCGACGCCGCTGCGATGTGTTTGGGAAGTGAGAGATCGAGCGGCTCTGCCTGGGAGTCCGGGTCCTCCGGGTCTTCCGGCTCACTTTTGACAATGATGAGATCCCCGTTGTTGAGGCTTAGTGGTGACGAGTCTGACGAAGCGTTCTCAGATTCCGATGAGGCTTTGTTGGATGTTTCTTGGCTTTTTTCTTTCTCTGCCTCTTCGCTCCGATTCGAGGCGTCCACAGAGCTGCAGTTTTTAGTTTCAGTCTTTTTGGAAACAGCTGTGGCATTGCTGCAGTGTTTACCCACATTTTTCCCAGAGTTCATCTTGGCAAACCACTTTCTGATCACATCCACGGGGATGCTGACTGACTCTGAGATCTTTCTCAGCTCCTCCTCGCTGGGGTTGGCATTGGAGGCAAAGTACGTCTTGAGGAGTGAGAGGAGATCATCCACAGGCGGCTCCTCCAGTGTCACGCCTGCCTCGCTTAGCAGAGCGGCGAACGAAGGGTCCAAGGCTGCAGAGTCAACAGCCTCCCCGTTGGCTGCCTTTCGGTGCTGGAGGAGGTGCAGCGCCTCCAGGTTGTCGGGACAGTCATCGCATAGTAAACATGTACTGGTGCTGTTGACTTTTGGCATCTGAGCTGTTTGGGCATCTGACTTCTTCACGGTTTGCGTGTCCGTCTGTGTGACTGCGTCCGTCTCCATTATGGACACCGACTCTGGCTCGGTCTTTATGATGGTGAGGTCGGCCGCCTCAGGGGTTGGGGGTTTGTCTGTCTTGGTGGGGGTGGGGGCTGCAGCAGTGGTGACGGAGGGAGAGGGATTGTTTTTGGCAACAAGTGGTGCAGGCTGGGTAGTGGCAGTGGTGGCGGCTGCGGGGCTGATGCTGTAGTTGATGATTATCTTCGTGGTGCCATCGTGATCAACGAAGGCCGGCAGGCTGATGATCTGCTGCTGAGGCTGCTGGACCACAATTCCCTGCTTCCCCTGCGTCACCACCCCATTAGCTGTTCCCAGCACCTGCCTGAGCACGTTCCCATCCATCGCCACTTTGAGCACGTTCTGCAGGTCATTCAGATTGATGCTGATGGGCGACATGAGGCCGACAGTCGGTACGACCATGGCCACGCCCTGAGGCAGGCTTGCAGCTGGAACCACAGCTGGCTGCGCCGTCCCTCCGTTCACCACCCCGTTGGTACCAGCAGAGGTCGCCGGTGTCGCCATCACCGTCTTGCAGTCGTATTCCACAGGTTCGGATTTTATCTGGGTGACCGGAAGCTGCTCCTGGAGGGGTTTGCTTTCAGTTTTTTCTTTGAGGATCACACGAGCCGGCGCGATCACAACCGGTGTGGTCTGGGCGGTGGGTCTAGGGGATTTAATGGACGTTACGGGGACGCCGTTGGGAGGTGCTGCACCCACACACTTCTTACTGCTGATGTGGGAGCTGTAGGAGCCTGAGTGGGAGAATCGCTTCTTGCAGTTTGAGCACTCGTAAGGTTTCTCACCTGAGAGGGGAAACGCAGAGAAAAGACACATTTTACATTAGGTTCATTTCTACTTCAATGATTTAAAAAAAAAAAAAAAAAACATTTTCTCCTCTGGGATTTCTGAGGTTTTATACCCACTGCATCTACTGCAGCACATGGTTTGTATTCTCTGTTTCTTTTCATTATTTCCTAACAGCTCACAAAATAACCAAAAAGTCAAAAGTATTTTGAAATCTGATGTTACAGAACACCTCAGATAAGGATGAATGAATAAAAATCCCCAGACTAACGAACAGATATAACACTGAATGTGTGTGTGGATCTCATAATGACTATCAATCGATATCTATCGATTACCAAAACAACAATTGGAAAAAAATTAAACACACAAGCCAATATATGTGAGTGGTCTGGAGTGTGTTTGTGTGTGTGTGTGTGTGTGTGTGTGTGTGTGTGTGTGTGTGTGTGTGTGAGGGGTTGAGAGTGTCAGTTGCTGTGGCAACAGCTCACCACTGTGTATACGCAGATGCTCCTTCAGGTGGTGCTTGTACTTAAAGGCCTTGGAACATTCGTTACACTTGAACTTGCGGGTTCCACCTGTACTTTCTAATCCTCCCGTCGACTGAGAAACGTGACGCTGAAACAGACGAGGAAAAAAAAACAAACGTACACAATTAAGACGATGATGAGGCGCTGCAGCACAAGATGTGTCCAGATGTTTCCTTTTCACTAAAAAAAAAACTATGCAGAGGAATTTGTTAATGGCTAGAAGTGCAGATTGCGAAGCTGCATGTTGATGGTAAATAAATAATAAATCACAACTCATGAAAGGACACTTTCAGGTCGGTGAATTCATAAGCCCTTCCAAACCAAGAATAATTAAAAAAGCGAAAAGAGAAAGAGAAAAACTCATAAAAAAGGCAACAGGGACTTTTCGCCACTGGATGTGAGGTACAAACATTGCTAGTCTTTAGTTACCTGAATTAATACTTAATACAAACTAAAATATCCAAATTTTCCTGACTTCCAAAAAAGAATAAGCTGCATTCCTTCTTTTTTGAAGACGTATAAGATTCTCAATCAGGTCATGATCACTGTTTTATCAGACGGAGTCAAAACCTTTGTGTGACACAACAGATTCAAATCTCTTGTGTCCTGTACTTCGACACGATCGATGCCTTCAGGTGCTGACGTTACCTGCTCCCTGGAGCCTCTGTGGTGGCTCATGTGCCTCTCCAGCTGTGAGCGGTACGTGAAGGTGTAGCTGCAGTGCGAGCAGCTGTAGTTGTCCTCGCTGGTCTCGTGCCGATACTTGATGTGCTCCTTCAGTGAGGCGTTGCGCTTGTAGCCCCGCGAGCAGTAGGGGCAAGTATGCAACTGGGAGAAGGAGTCTGGTGTTCCTGCGGTGGAAACAACAGGTTGAGGTACATGGAGGGTGATGCTTCAGTTCCACCACCCTTCATCTGACTTCAGTAACAAGATGCTCCTACAGAAGTTCTTGTCCTACCAACCTGAATTAGTGGACATACCTTCTTTGGAGCTTTGATTAAATATAAGAGTATGAGCATCTACAAAATGATGATGTTGATTCCAGTATTAAGATACAAAAAGAACAGCACAGACACTGCAGTGAGTGTGTGTGTGTTGTGTGTTGGTGTGTCAATGTTACCGTTTTCATCTGCGCCTCCCGTCTCTGCTGGACTCTGCTCATCCTCAGGGGCTTCAGGATAGATAATGGCTGTGTCTCCCTGCTGGAGGATCTCCTCCACTAGAGTATCTTTCACCACCTCCTCCTCCTCCTCCTCCTCCTCCTCTTCTGACACACACTCTTCTTTCACTGAAAAACAGACACAGGTACAAAGTTTAAGATCGTTCTGGCAGCTGAGAGTAGGACGTATATGAAGGAGGTCTTTCCTCAAAGAAATCAAGATTTATTCAACGAGTATCCACCTTAAAATAACTGAAAAAATACTTGTTAAATCTTGGATGGATATCTTCAAACCTCAACTGTCAGTATATCACAGACAGACAATAAAACCTCTCTGCATTGATTATCAGTCAGTGTGAGAACTGACTTTCAGATTTTACTGCTCAACATTTTAAGCCCCATATGTTTTAGCTCTTACTGCAGTGTTGAATTGCTGCCTCCCTTTGAAGCTGAACGCAGCCTCTGATCCTTCGTCAGCCTGCTGGCTGCTCCAATGTCCTGGCTCAAGACCTGAGCTGCATGTGATGCTATTCTGCAGCATCATCACTAGAGGGCAGCACAGGGTTTGAAATGATTTTTTTGTAAAGTGTTCATCCCTTGAACCAAGACAGACACATTTTAAACTCAAGTTTCTGCAAAATTTGCTTCATTTTTTTTAACCAGCATGTAGAGTGAAAATAATTTGGGATTAACATTTTGGACACATTTTAAATTTAGCAAATCATTGTGAAAACAACTAAAGGTTGTGTCATGAACCTGGTGGATTCCCCAAAATCTGAGAAAGTCCACCTGCCTACTGTTGGTGTTTTGAAAGTACGAGGGTGAGTTACACCTCATCATCAGTGAGCTGTGAATAACTATGAAGGAGGTCAAGATGTCAAATTTAAAGTTCAAATTTTGGAGTTTTTGACAGCTTGATATCAGTCTTTTGACTCTTCACACCTTTAACTGAGGGGTAAAACCCCTCCAACAGGCAAAACAAGTCATTAATCTTTCCAAACAACAGAAGATGTGAACTGTGAGAGGAAAATTCAACTTAAAGCACTCAAATAATTCAGTATTCATGATTCTTTTAGACCTCATTTCTGGACCAAACCATGTACAAACATTTTCAAAACCACATGAGAAAATATCTCACTAAAGTCAAAGTTTGTTCCACTGACTATTTCAGGTGCAACATGACTCAATGGGCTACAATTAAAAAACACATCAAACTTGCTGTTCATGTTCATAGCTTTACTATGCAGAAAGCAATGACCTGTGAGAACACAAAATTAACACTTCATTATCACACAGACCTTCACTGAACTCTACTAACATTGTGAAGTTTTGTTTCCCAAACAACATTTTGAGAATAAAAGCATCATTTTAACATTCTGATGTCTAATGTATATATCAGGATGAAGCCTCAGCAGAATTGTCCTGATGACTGAGTTCACTTCAATCAGCTGGTTTGCTTTTTAAAAAAGACTGAACGTGCTTCCCCGAAACCATAATTAGCCTTCTAGAGATAATTAGAAGACTGGACTTGATTCTCATGTGGCACTTATGAGGAAAGTGACCCACAGATGTGACGGTGTGAAAGTCTGTCCTTCATCTCATTAAACCGAACACACTTTTCTGTTCAAATGAACCTCAGGTAAGAGACTCAAACTCATATGAACTCATACAGAAGTGCTATTATGCTAAATGTCTGGACTGTTTCAGCAGTCACTGTGTCTGGCCTATTTGTATTGGATGATGGTGAGGGTCAGTGGAGGCCATCACTGGCTTTTTCTTTGGCAAATCTGTGTCATTTTGCGAATTGATGTGCCTCCAAACAACAAGTGAGAGCTGCTGCTCTCCGACAGGCTGTCGTTCAGCCAGCCGACCCAGGCACTCTATGTCTCCATCTGACCCGGAGAATTAAGGGTTTATTACAACCAAACAAAGAGTCTGTGATTGTTGGAACAGTGGAGAGACAAACCAAGATGGTTTTGGTGAGGTTTGTTTAGTTTTTATTGAGTCTCAATGAAGTGTTTTATGATGAGAAACGAGGCAGTGAAGCTTGTTTTACTGTCGTTTGGTGAAAAAGAAGCTTGAATTCAGAAGATGAACAGTTGTGTCTTTCTGTTTGCTAAGAAAATATGAATGAAGAAATTGTTGTTATTGTTTAAATTCATGTGAGTTTATCTTGTTTGCTTAAAGCTCAATTAAAAATGGAGCTTCCTGCTCTCTCACGTCTCCCATCTGAAATGTATGAGAATATAAAGTCCATCACTGGTTGTTGGACTTATGGTGAACAGACATTTCTTTGTTCAAGCTCTGGTGATGAGTTATAAAATGATCTTTACAACAAAAGCATCAGAGGCAGTGGTAATAATAATAATAATGCTGATTGGACGGAGCAGTGCCATGAAATTGTGACCAGCGTTGTCATGGAGATCAAGACTTTTTAATTGCAGCAGGACCGATGCCAAAGGCCACGCCTCTTCCTGCTGAGCCTTGTCAGGGACAGGTGCAGCTGCGTGTGTGTGTGTGAATGTGTGTCAGCGGGTGTGTGTGTGTGTGTGTGTGTGTGTCTTCATAAAGAGGGGGCGGGACCAGGCCGAGCCCTGTTAAGCCTCATTTTAAACACACAGATCTCTGCTTCCCATGACCTCATCCAAAAGCTTTCCAAATCTCTTTTCCCCTCAGAGACGCTCGTCTACCTTTTCGTGCTTCTTTCTCTCTGCACTCGTCCCTCTTTCCTTCATTACCTCTTCCTTTCCCCGCCTTACTTTGTCTTTCCTCCTCCTTCTCATCATCTCTGTCTCTGCCTTTTGTTTTTTTACTTCTTCTTCCTGATTTTCATTCCTCTTTAAAATCTCTCAGAGTTCATCCAGACCAACGTCTCTGCAGCCTCACTGCTCCACACACACACACACACTTACATAGTGCTTAGGCACAATACTGAGTGTGTGTGACCTGTGTTTTTGCAGGGCTCAGTCCAACAAACAATCACTGGAATTTAATGATTAAAACATAATAAAAAAGACTTGAAGTGTAAAGATTTTCCACTTGTTTCCTCAGTTGAATGCAAGCTGTCGTTCACAGATGGATCGATTTGAGCAGAAACATACCTGACATGAGAAGAACACTTTCTTTTTTGGAAGCTTTAAGCTCAAAATACATGTAAAAACACATCTATTTCTCTCTGTTTTGGCCTCCACACTCAGCCTGTTGTTCTGTTAGCTCTTCAGATAAAATCTGATGTCAAAAAGATTATTTTCTGTTGACTAAAACCTTCTCTCTAATCCCTCCTTTCAGTTTTCAACATAGATCACACACTACATGCCGTTCAGTGTGTGTTTGCTTTGTTGAAAAGCTTGCAAGGCTTTTTTTTAATCTGCATTTTCTCAGTTCAGCTCTCGTTACTTTTGTAGCTTCTGACTGAATATCTGCTGTTTGAAGTTCAGTTTCACTCTTTCATCCCTGTTTGTACTTCAGATATCTGCTTAATTTCTTTGGTTTCATCATGTTTCCTTTCAGCTGTGTGAAAGTTGAGTCAGGTTACTAACACTGTTACTGCAAAAGAAAACTCCACATGTCCTGCTTTCGCTGCTCTGTGATACAAGCTTGTAAATCACCAGTGATCGGGAAAATTTCTCATGAAATAAAACCTGTTTGTTGCAAAGTTAGTGCATCTTTGTTAGTGACTATCTTTCAACAAAACCAAGTCTACTAACATTGCAGGGAGGAGGAGAACGAGCAGAAACAGCCACAGTGAGACGCTACATGAGAAGCTGCAGACATCAGACTCTTACTGCGCCTCTGCAAACAGCTCACCTCCAAACGGTGAAAAACTCCTTTAACCTGCTGTGCTGTGTGATGGAAAACCATTTTCAGCAAAAAATAACAACTGATCGACTCCAGATAGACTCGTCATCACTTACATCTTCATGTTTGGTAGCTCTGTTGTTATGGTAATGCGAAGAAATACAAATTCCTGCAGTTCTGGGTTCAAACATTAAGTCAAACAAAGTCAATCCAAGCCAGAGCATGTGTATGGAAAAGCCCCATTAGTGATCATAAAACTGATTGATTGTTTTATTGCAGAAGACCAGATGTTTAATGAGCTTAGACTCTGCAGAGGAACCAAGCCTGTCCCATGCCTTACAAATGTTTAGAGCTGCAACTATTACTTTTATTACCGCTTCATTTTTTTGGTCTTTAAAATGTCAAAAAAATATTTGATTTTTTTTTCTGTGCTCCAGGTTTTGTCTTTGCGTTTCTGTTATGGTGCGACTGACAGGAGAAAACCCACAGAGAGTCAGTTTACAGCCTCAGAAGACAAAAAAGAGCCGCCAATCCTCACAACTAAGACTGGAGCTGTGAAATGTTTGGCATTTTTGCTCGACTTAAATGTTTAAACAATCACCAAAAAGCAAAACCTGCTGATTGATTTTTGTGTTGATTGGCTCGTCGTTCAAGCGTAAATTTTAGCTGTGAAATACAGTTTTCTGAGAAGAGATGAAGCTGTTTTCCTTTTGTTCTGGCTGTGAATGCAGACTTTAAAAGAAACAACCTGAAAACAAACATGACTGTAGGTTGATTTTGCACACACACAGCACTTTTTGAAAGTATCAGGTTTGCCATGGATGTAGACCCTTGTTCCCTAACTTCACTCTTCCGGTCATTCCTCTATCTTTCACCTTTTGTCCTCCCTTCTCTCACTTCTTGCAAACTTCCTTGTCACAGATCACTCTCTCGTTCTACCTCTTCATGCTCAGTTCTTTGTTATTTTTCTGACCCGTCACCATGCTTCGTCATTTTCTCCTGTAACGTTTACCTCCATCTGTCTCTGCACCGTCACCTTTTCTTTCCTCAAACTTTCCTCCCTTCCCAGTCTTTGTTTGGGCTTCTCGCTTCCCCTCCTTTTACTTTCGTGCTCGGTTTCCCTTCATCACTCCTCCTTCTCACCCTCCTCCCTGGCTGATACACCTCTCTGCATATTTTCCCACCACACTCTACAATTACACTTAATGCCTCACAAAAAAGCCATGCAGTAATGACGACCAGGACCCTGCAACACACACATGTGGAATATCAGAAAGGAATGAAAACAGGAAATCATGGGGTTCACACACACACACACAGACACACACACACACGCCTGCAAAGTTATTCACAAGCACACACACACATACACACACACACACACACAGAGCACTGCACTTGTATACCTTGCCAGAACCTGTCACTGTGAGTCCGTGGTGAATTTATAAGGAAGGATGGATTGGAGCTGCAGTGCGGCCCAGACTGCAGGGGGAGTAGCAGACACTAATCTCTTACCAGAAGACCGAGTCAACACCAACTGCTCTCCTTGCTTTCTCCTCTCGCCTCAGACGGGGAGGAAAGAAAAGAGTGAAAGTCAGACAATCCAAAAATATCCCGCAAAGCCTTTGAAGGTTTCCCGACGTGGCTCCACAGCACTGCAACATTTCACGACTTTTCCACGACTTCCCTCCAAACACCGTGGAGCTCCTCCAGACACACTAAACACGTGTTTCTCCTTCCTGGTTTGTTAATGTTTTGCTAAAGGAGTGAATAGGCCAGTTTCTGCAGGTGCAGCTGAAAAACAACAGATAATGGCTTGAACCAAAGACTCAGGTCATGTGCATTGTGGTACCTTCCAATGGTTATTGTTATTCAAGTGCCCAGAAAGAAAATGACATTCTCGGAATATTTTTTTCCAGAGATCAGTATGGCGGTTTGTGCACATGCAAAAAGTGTATTTATTAGTTGCACTTGTGTTGATAGTGCAGGCATTAAACTTCTCTTCTCTGTTATAAAATAATATGTACACATACACAAACAGGTTCCCTTTCCTGCATTATTACAATGAGAAGCACCTGATAGTAAAGGTCAAGTGTTGAAAAACAAGGCAGTCAGGAAAAATGAATCTGCTTAGTGCGGCATTTTCCACTCAGGCCCCATAGATTAAAAAGTCAAAAGGGCACCCAAAAAGAACCAATTTCTCATGAAAAGCCCTGAAGCTTGGTTAAGCGTGAAATATATGACGTTTCCACATTAAAATGTCCATGAACATTTCCGCCTCAGTCAGGCAGCTCTTGGGGATGAGAGGATGAGGCCTAAAAAGTCAGAGAAGTTGATTTGTCACAAAAAAAAAAAGTCAAACTAGCGAGTGTCAAGGTTTACTGAGCAACACCGAGCTCAGCACCAATCACTTCAAACGCCGAGGGGACGCTTCCATACAATATCTGCCGCCAGATTCGGAGGAGAGGGAGAAACGGGAGGGAAAGGAGAGGAAAACGGGCGAAAAACAAAAGCGAAGAAGGGAAAAAGGCAAGCTGGGTGGAAGAACACAAAGAGATGAAAAGGGATCAGTGACTGGAGAAAAATAGCGGGGCACACGGAGAAGAAAGGAAAAAGCTGAGAGAGGGAGGGAGACAAAGTGAAGGAGAGCGAGCAGCGCCGTGAACACCGCTCACACCGCTCACACCGCTCACACCATGTAAGGCTTTATTCAGAAACAATGAAACAAGCCTTGAGAGCAATATCTCTGAGTGTCACATTCTCGCCGTCTCCATGGTTTTAGTATTTCCTGCTTGGCTGTAACTGACTGCTGTTGAGATGAAGGCAGATGCTTGCGTAGGCTGAGCTGTTTGTGGGGAATCGAGGATTAAAAGGGCATTGAAGCGGCGTAAACACAAGCCAATCAATCTCTGCTGTTGAATGCAGACTCGGTTCTGCCTCTGCTTATTAAATCTTACGGTACTTTTCGCTGTTTGTGTGCTAAGGTGTGTCATGTTTTTCAAAGTGAGCTCGCGCGGTGTGTGTGCACTGATCCTGCAAACTTTCCTACTTTGGGTTATCCAAAGGAGGTTTAAATTTAAGAGCTTTAGAGAGCTTTTCTCGAATCTGGAAGTGAAACGAAAAGCCATTTTTGAAAAACAACATCAAAACATAAAGCTTCCAAAAAGTCTATTTCTGTCCTATGCAGCTGGTGAAACTTCTGAAACTATAAAAGAGCAGAAAAAGAGGAAGGACGGCAGGAAATTGATTGATAAGCGACTCCAGGTAAAACAGTGTTAACAGAGCAGACGTGATGCATCCTGCATGAGTAAACCCCGTCTGTGCTCATCTACAAGTGGATGCGCAGTGCAATTAAAAGCTGACAGTTCGGACGAAACAAGAGGCAGATGAGCTGACTCAACTCCCCACAGCCAAACACCATCCCAGAAGTGCTAATGAGGAAACTCATTATCACATTATTTCACTAACACCCCAGTCAACATTTCTATCTTTACATACTGCAGGTGCAATCACATGAACTCAGAGGAGGAGCAGATATTATTGATAACTGATTGTCATATTTTGCCTGAAGATGAAACAAAGAACCTCAGCAATCAAATATCACATGTTGAGGCTGTCAGAAGCAAAGTTTCACTGCTTTTCTTGGTCTTTTGCGATGGTGAGCTAAATGGTTTTGCTCCTGAAGACTTAATCGTGGCCACTTTTTCTGACACTTTACAGACTGAATGATAATCCAAGCAATTGAGAAAAACATTAGCAGAATTATTCATCATCAATTTATTTGTTAGTTGAAGCTCCACTTGTTTTCTCTTGTTAGTATGTTAATTTATGCAGGAAACAACTTCATAATATCTGAATCTGGAGTAGCGCTGCACGATATGGCCTAAAACCAATATCTCGATATTTTTAGGCTATATAGCGATACACGATATATATCTTGATTTTTTTATTTCTCCTGTAAATCACTATACAAATGTTAAATTCAACCCTTTGATGCATAAGATGACATCAGTATGATGATTAAAGTTGACCTTTCTATTGAAGTTTTTTAAATTTGCATGCAAAAAGGGGAAAATCACAATCAAATTAACTTACCGACCGACTATAAGCCACACCTGTATATAAGCCGTACCCACTAAATTTAACAACTGAAACCACTAAAGCTGTCTTCTTCAGTGTCAGAATTTAACAGCATCGGAATTACTTCATCAAACATGTTCTTGTTTATATTTGTTTACATTTGTTTATATTCGTCCGTACATTAGCCCAATCAGAGTTTAAGCCGGAAGGTTCAAAGCGTCGGAAAAAAGTTTATAGTCTGGAAATCACGGTATTGAAAACCAGGCTGCTGCATTCACCAGATTTTAACAAATAAAAATAGATAATGGCATGGTAGGAACAGTAACACAGTAACAGTCACATCACAGGAGGAGTGGGAACGTGTTTTTTCCTCAGAACCAAGTCGTCCGTCTCCATCTTCAATTAACGTCCCTTACTCATAACTCGCTGAGGCTCTTCACTTTTTTTCGCCCTCTCCGTGCTCTCTTGCCTCCTCACCTGACACAAAAATACACATGAGCCAAGTAGAGTTTTCTGGATGGGCAGGGGAGTGTGCTGCGTGCTGTGACAGGAGCGCTAGGAGAGAGTGAAAGAAGCAAAACTCAAAGAGAATTACATGCCGACGGCTTAAAACAATTACGTGACAATTTTCACGTAACTCAATGTACTTGAGTACATGTACTTGATGGTCCCGAAATAGTCATTTCATACATCTCATCAGATTTATACATTGATACATTGAGTATATTCGATGTATCTGACTGAAGTTGGCACCATGGCAGACACAAAAGAGAAGCAGTGTAAAGAGTCTGAGGAAAGAGATGATGAAAACGATGAACCGAGCTCATCACTGTGTCAGATAGAGAGACGAAGATGGAGAGACTCAGGACAGAAGGAGGAGAGTTTCATGTTTGAATGCACATGTCTGCCGGATGCAGATTAGCCTTTAGGATGTGGTGCTGTAAAGGAAGTCAGAAGAAGAGATGAGAAGGAGAGCAGAACATCTGGCTGTGCGAGTGAGCAGGCGTTCCCCAAGGCTGAGGGAGCAGGACTGAACTAATGCGATCAAAGACTGAGCAGGTACACGCTAAATCATCAACACTAAAGAACACACTCCTTCACGCCGGGTGGAAACAGATGTGCTGCTGCAGGTTCAGTGCATGCCACATCGCAGGATGGATCTGATAGAACTGTAGTTACAATCTGTGTCAGAGTGGAAAGCAGCCACATGCCATAGCTACAACGCTGCTCGGCAACTGCTCGACCAATCTACTGAGTGATGTGGAAACATTTTGCATGTTGTCTTTAGGTTCACTGAGAATGAGTTCTGCAGCCATAATTACAGATTCACTGCAACCCTGAACTTTTCTGGATATTTTCTTTGCCACCCAGCCTCTCTGCCACTGAGGCAAAGAGGAAAGCATGTGCAGGCTGCAGCTGCTCCACAGCGTGAGCGGAGCCGATGGATTAAGAAGAATTTTTCTCCTTATGAAAGTAACACCAGCGAATGTCTGACCAGTGAGAAGTTTGTTGGACAAGAGCAGAACAACAACCAGTCGACAAACTGAACAGACGGGGTCAGTGTGTTTACTCAGATGTATACAGATCTGCACCGAAGCTCCGTCAGCCAGCCAACACGCTGTCTGTGGATCTGATCAAAGCAGCAGTTACACTGTGAGAGCTACATTTCTGACACTGTCTGAATTTGGATGCATGGCATCATAGTTTGTTCAAAGACCTCTGTTTTGGATTCACCACAAAAAAACAACTGTCAACCCTCATCCGGCATAAACCAAATTCCTCCCAAGATGTTTCAGGATTAGGATTTGGTGTAACGTAAATAGAATATAAAAAGTTGACTTAAAGGACAAAATAGAAATACAGAAAAAAGCTCTTGCAGACTGCACTGCACAGAAACGTAGTTTTTAAGTAACTCCATCATTATATAAACATTTGATCAGTTTTGATGTGCAAAAAATCAGCCTTTTGACAAAACACTGCTATTATCTCTTTTTTTTTATTATATAAGCTATTCTTCCTCACTTGACTGGAGTTGCTGTTTCGTTCTGATTTTCACTTGACAAGCCATCACTTTCATCTGAGCTGCAGTCTCATCCAAGCATCGCTTCTATTTGCATTGTGTTTCTTGCTGTGTAAAGCAGAGCGGTGAGCGGCTGCCTGGTTCACTGTCACACCAAACAGTAAAAATCTGGGGAAAAGAGGTGCAGTCTTTTAATCAGACAGTTGACCCAGATAACAGTGTAAAACTCTGCTGTTTCTTGAATCTTTTTGGTTCATTATTTTGTGTCATTGGTGTAACAACGGCATCATTGTTTACAAAACTCTGGCACTGGATCAGCAGCAGAACAGGTTAAAAACTAACAAGAACGATTTCAGGTGAGTGAAGAAGTAAAAAGCCACATCAGAGCCATAAACATGGACCTTTTCACATGGCTGGAATGAACTGCATGAATGTAAAGATGTTACGAAGGGCAAAGCACTTACAGAGAAAGTGCAGGATTCAACTGGTTCTGCTAGCGAGGATGTGAGAGTTGATATCATACAGAAAAAACCTCTGCATGACCGGTGAGATTACACACAGTTCGAGGCGCCATCGAAGCGTGTCTATTTTTCAGACACACTTTCTTTCCCTCCTTCTCTCGTTCTGTTTTTCCATCTGCATACTTTGCATTTTCTCTCTCCTTCAAATATTCTCATTCGCTCGTGTTCTCTGCCTTGTGATCGCTCTTTCCTTCTCTGATGATCTGAACATTTCACACCACGCTGAGCTGCGATCATGTCCAGCTGACTCATGTTTCCAGCTTGTTCATGCGCCTAAACATGCACGAGAACGCTTTGTTTACGTGTTAATGCATCTTGCCATCAGATTGTGAACTCCCTGCGTTGTGTGTGTACTCGAGCTTGTGTGGCGCTGCTACACAATAATGCACAAAGCAGCACAGTGTCTGCTTCTGTCCTGATTTGGTTCCACTTGACAACAGTTGCGTGGATAATCTCACCACCTGTTCTGATGTATCTACTGAAACAGAAGAGCCAACGCATGACCATATAAAGATGACTGTACTACCATACACTGAGCTGACTCACTCCATTGTTAACACACCTTTTTAGGCTGATTTACAGCAGTAATGGAGATGAATAACACACGGCAGTCAAATGAACAAATTACTGGCTATCAGAATGTAGTATGATTACAGTCTTGGATGTCACAGAAACAGGCTGCAGCTCACAAGTGTTGACTCAACACTGGGAATATCTGTGGCATTCAAATGACACTCTAACCCTGCTTGAAGTACTACTAACATCCACCTGGGTTTAAGTATAACTCATCTCCATGCAGAGCCGTGCGGAGACAGCTTGTGTAAGCCTGTGGGTGTACTGGGAAGCTCCCAGCAGAGAATGTGTGTAAGTGTGTGGATCTGAAGGGGGGAAAAACTGACGAAAAATAACAAACATGCTCTGCAAACCTAAAGGTCTGAAGAAAAGAAACCTTGAAAGTCCAGCGGCTGGAAAAAAATAAAATCTGAGCGCTGATATATTATGTTTTTGTTCTGGCATCTCACCTCCGTTCAAGGACCCATTGTGGGGTAATACTGTGGTGGCGGCGTCATGGCTGTCCTGCAGCGCAGCCCCGTCAGCGTTGGCGGCCTCAGGCTCCTGCAGGCTGTCCTCCTCCACAATGTGTAGCTTGTCCTCGTCATCAGAGTCTGAACTGGCCTCCAAGCCATTGTTGAAGTTTGTCACTGCAGACAAAAAAAAACACAGAGATGGAAAATGATCTAACGTGCCACTCAGAACACATTCAGATTCACACTGCTGAGGAGTCAGCACCCTGCTGCTGCAATCAGTGTCAGATTTACATCTGAGATGCAGAATAATGGCAATTAACTACAATTACTGACTGTCAAACATGACACTGGTGTGATCAGCATTTGAGCTGCATGGGGGAAAAAAGCATAGCAAAGTGCCTCCAGGGGAAGGAGTCCAGGCTGAATGCCTCCTTTCATGTCTCTGCTTCATATATTTCTATCATAAACAGATCCTTAACACAAAAAACTTCAGCTGTGCTCTTCTCACTAAGTCATAGGAAGAATACAAGAATGCATAATGATGTAAACATCCAAATGGTGTCGAATCAAGCCAACAGTTCAGAATTGTTTTTACGAATAATACAGCACTGATAATGCCATCATTCATTCATTTACTGCAAATTTACTGTAAAAAAATGTCTCGATTATAGCAGTCATAATTATCTTTTGTGGTAATTTCCTCAAGATGACAGCCTGCACCTGTGCTCCGAGTGTAAACATAACCCTGTTAACCAATAAGAGAGAGGTGGATCCATGAAAAGCAGCACAGCACGGCCTCAATTAGCCTACCGCAGCTAAACAGGCCAAGTGCCTGCACATGCTCTCTGCTGCATCACAGACACTGGATCTCATGTGTTTTAATGTTTGATAACTGAATTAAAAAGAAAACACATATAGACGCACATCTATGAGGTGTGTTTACATGCAATGTGTTGGATTATAGTGAGAAAACACCTCCACATTTTCTAGTTTAGCCAATTAACTTTTACAAGCTGAGAAGATTTCAACCAGAGAGAATTACATGTGATGGATAAAAGAGCTGCTAGAGTTTTGTCGAAGAAAACTTCAATTGGATTTTAGCTGATTCAGACGTTTAAAAAACTAAATTAACAAACCCAAACCAAAACCGTTTAAATGAGTCATAAGAAGTAAAGAAAATACAGATTCTTTGCCATCATTTGCTGCAAACTTTGCTCCAAAGTGCACAAACATCATCTTCATCACATCAGTCTGTGACTCAACGTACACACAGCTTCTTTCTCTTTATGTTGTACAAAGAAGACATAAAAAAAAGGGCAAAGCGCAGCCACGGGGAAAATAATCACTTGTTTATCAGCCTCAGAAAGCAAATCTATTTTACACTGTGCTGCAGTCTGTGGGTTTGTCTGTGAGGTACAGCTTTTAAATGGGAGTTCAGGGTGAAAAATGGACCAACTGGTCTGAATGAACATAGCGAGGCGTGTGTATGATTGTGCATGTGTGTGTGTGTTTAGTACAAAGGTTGAAGCGTTGTGTGCAGGGATGGAGGTGATGATGATGAGCACTGTACGAGTGAATATCTATGTGGGAGAGCAAAAGTGTGTGTGTGAGTGTGTGTTTCCTCTCTGCGGGGAAGCTGTACGTCTTGGCGGAGGTGCTGAAGAGGCCTAATGAGGAGGAAAGCTCTGGTTGTTTGTTCACAGGTGACAGGTGCGTGCGCGCACACACACACACACACACACACACACACACACACACACACACACACACACACACTCATCTGTCCCAAACCGCAAGACAAGTTCTATGTGTGTGTGTGCTGAGTGAAATTCTGCTCCTCTGCATGAAATGGAAAGCCACACATTTCCAGCAATAGCATTACACACACACACACACACACACTCTTGCAGCATGCACACACTGCAGACTAGATACTACCTACATCTACGAGACACACCCTGAGCACACACACCTTCCTCACACACACACAGATAAACACACAGTCTCCTACTGTGAGCCAACACTTCAGGAGTGACGCAGTGTTTTTCACAGAGACGATGCTGTCGCTGCTCCAGACAGACGAACAGAGCTGGGACCACAAAAATGTGTGTGTGTCAGTGTGTGTGTGTGCCTGTGGGTAAAGGGAGGAGGGCTGATGTGTGACCGGATCGATGTGGGAGGCTGGAGCAGACGGAGCCAGTCTCCCAGCTAAGTACAGAAATATATGTATGCCAGTATCACTATCACAGACAGTGATACTGGCAGGAACAGCGGGAGAAGAAGAACAAAACGACCCGCCACCGCACCACAACAATGGTCAATCACAGCCAACAAGAGCTGTATTTATTACTTATTCTCTTTATTGATTAATATACCAATTTTCTGTGATTAATCTTTCAAAACTTTCCAAAAAGATGGTGAAAGTTTCATCGCACTCTTCTAAAGTTAAAGATAATGATTTCAATTTTGTTTGATTAACCAAAAGTCCAAAACCCGAAAGCAGCTCTGCGAACAGTGTGTTAAAAAAAACTAATATGGTAACTTGAATAAACCTGCGGTGTGACCAAAATACAGATCAATGGAGCAGTGATTAACAATGCCACAGACAGTCAACCCAAACACACCCCTGCTGAGAGCAGTGGGTTCCTCAAAATCAAAAAAAACAGTGTCTCCTTTCTTTCCAGACAAAAACACACATTATTACCCAACTGCTTGTGGCAATTCCAATAATAGAAAGGTCTATACTTTCAGATAAACAGCCTGTGTCTGTTCTGGTGAGTTATTCTTAACCGTGCTTGCTGGAGGGAAAGGCAACCAGCTGAGCTGCAGATAATAAAGAATGAAGAAGAACTGAATAGAAGCAAGGCATCACACTCTCATAGGCTGTATTTATTTCTTCATTCAATCTGAAGATGTTGATCAAAATGATGACTTTCAGTATCTGATGAAACCGTAATAGTTTAATTCTATCAGATAAATTGGTAAAATCCTGACTTTTGTCTAAGGTACTTATTCTTTTACTTGTATGTTTAATGATTTTATTTTTTTCCGAGCCTCAAGTGCTATATCTGAATTTTACCGTTTGATTCTCGTAGTTTTTATACAGATTTGTGCAAAATCCCTTCCCTTCTCTTGGCACTTCGTGTGGACGCCCTTGCCCCGAAATATAAGAATGTGTGTGAACAAGTGAATGTTGACATGAAGTGTCAAGCATTAAAAGGGGTAAACAGACAAAAAAGCATTGTATAAATGCAGCTTATTGAAAATAAAAAGTGAAACTGTTGCATGTAGTGTTAGTAATATTAAGAGTCTCCTTAGTCTTTAAAAAATAATTACTAAAGCTAATGATGTGGTCTTTGATTTGCTTCAAAGAATTTTTAAGTTCCTTAAAATGTAAATTTTGTGTCTGGTCCTTCATCTTTACTTTCAAACTCAGAGATGATAAGTTGTGCAAAATAACAGCAAACTAACACTCTTCTGTAGGAAACACTAGGTGCAGCAGAATTAGAGCTTTTTTCTCTCTCTGGTCCCTTTGGATTCGATTACAGGCTGATCAGGTTAGTAGACATGAGCATGCCTTGTGTGGTCAAATGACATTAGATTTCAGGATTTCTGGGTATTGAAGTCAGATGTTTACTTCTCAGTACAAATTCAGGAAGGCAAATTTCCATGCTGTGGTGCAGTTTCTCAGAATAATTTCCATCTTTAGTTTGACAAATGCTCAGAGGGCATCGCAACGATTAATGCAACACAGACAAGACGACAACAGCGCGCCCTGACAACAAATAATCCAATTATTCATACATCCTGACAACTTTGTGCTTTCTCTGCTCGAATGGCCAGAGTTCAGTTACAATAACAGCAGATAAGGGTGTAGCAATGGGCGTATGTGTGTGTTTGTGTGAGTAAGAAAGAGAGACTTGTCCACCTCATCAGGACAACATGTAAGTGAACTGTTAATCCACCATCTGGAGGACTTTAAGAGAGGAAAGGAAGACAGAAGTCTAGACGATTGCATTCCTCCCTAACATCCATCTCTCTGATTAAGAATCTGTTTCATAGCAATTATCTTTATTTTTGCTATGAACTCATGTTTTGGTCAGTTTTTTTTTTTTGTCATTACTGATAGGATTTGTGCCACTAGAGGTCATAAATCCGTCATGATTACTTTTTTTCATTCACCGTCTTCAGTGAAATGTTTCATTCAGTATCTTGGCTGGAAAGTTTGGTCCTGTGTTTCATTTCACTGATAAAACAACAAACTTTATGTGTACTGGACTCCTCAGAACTGATGGAGCTTCATAGAGGCAATAAAACAAGCAAAGGAATGATAAAAAAACATACTGAGGAGAGCAGACGAGCTCTTCAGCTGCACTTTTAAACAGACTTGTGTTCACCTTATTTTTGAGCATTTAAAGATTCCTTTGGAGGTGAACAAGAAAAATTATCATCAGTGATGAGCCTTGCTTTTCCAGCAGCAGATGAAGAAGAACCTCTCTGTCTTTCCATCGAAAACGGTCGTCCCAAATACCATATTTTGGGATCTGGAAATCAACAGCGAATAATCAAAGCTTTGCTGGGTGGGGGAGGGGCTGGAGGGTGAGCTTGTGAAATTTTCCTTATCATTGATAATTTATAAATGCCCCCCAAAAAACGAATCATTAATCATGCGTTGGTAAAATATTCAGGTCCAGCTGTGGCGCTAACACAATTGCAGACAAAACGGACTGTTTTTAAATGCATCAGGTTAAATGAGAAATAATGGCGTTTGTTGTTTTCAACACTTTGCATTCAGCCGTTTATCCAGTTACAAGAAAAATGTAGCACCAAATAATCAAATCACCCAACAGGGTGAATTTTCCCCTCAATTAAAGCTAAAGACACTTTACAGAGTGAGAGCAACATTTCAGAGACTGGAATTCACAATATCCTGTCTGAATCATCTGACTCTGTTTGCTCTAATCTTCATTTTTTTAAGAAGTCTGACTTAAATTAATAATATTTGCCATGAGACATGAGTAAGAAAGCAGCACCAGTGATAAACAACAGTGACCTTAAAAACGTAGTTAAAAAAGACAAAAACTACATCTGATTCACAAGCAGCTTCTTCCTATAAATCACTGCTGTTAATAACCCCCCTAGATCAGCATACAGCAGCTTCCTCTGAATGGCCATTTACCCAGTGTATGACATTTTAATGACTGAAAAATAAGAAAAAAATGCCAACAATTTCTGTCTTGAAACTCGTCAGAGAGCAGCAGCAGCAGCTTTCTGAGCAGACAGCAAAGCATCTGACTTCCTCAGTGTCAGCAGAGTGAGCCAGACCCACATCAGCACACGTGACCCTCGAGGGGCAGTCATGTGTGACCACAACACAACCACATGGCCTGGTAAATGGGTCAAAGGTCAGCTGCTGTGCAACGAGAAAAAGAGGAGGGGCTGTGAGGAGAACAAGCGAGTGAAGAAACAGACCGCTATCAGCCTGGAGAGACAGTTTATCAGGACTTTATTGGCTGTGAAAGCTAAATAGATACAACAGTAAGCTAATATTCTGTTATTTAGCAGGTGTCTTTACCATGTTTACCATCTTAGAGTGCTGATATTTGACTATTAAACCAACAAACAAGATGCAGTTGAAGCTGAATTCCTTTAGTTTTGCAGGTAGTTGATCACAAACCAACCAAAGTACTGAATAATCTAAACTTTTTGACTTGATGATGGTGCTGGATAAAAAGTTAAGGGATCACTAAAGTTATAGAAGTCAATCCTGAGGGAGACATACATTTCTGTACCAAAATTTATTATATTTTTTGTACTATATGTTGACCTGCTGTGCCTTCTTTTTTGACCTTTTATATAGGAAAATGGGATAAAATAATAATCATATCAGACTATTCTTACATGCTTGAAGTGTATCTGAAGAGAAACTTAAGCTAAAAAGTACAAGCTGACTGATAAATGTGAATGATTCGTCATCATCAATCATTATTTAAGGACTCGATGATGACAAGCTACAGCTGAGCAAACACTCATCATCCTGCACATGAATTAAAATGAGTCATTCATTGATGAAGCGTTACTGAAAGTCCTGACGAAAGAAGAATGTGAGCAAAACATCAGACAGTTAACTAACTGTGTTCTTGAATTGCAGTGTGTGTGTGTGTGTGTGTGTGTGTGTATAGTGTGTGCATGTGGGTGTGTGTTAGTGTGTGTGTATGTGTGTGTGTATTGACCCAGTGCAGCTGTGCAGCATGGGATCTTTGCCAAGCCTCTAACAGACAATTACCCCACTGTATGTGTTTTTGTGTGTGTGCTGTGTGTGGGTGTGTGGGTGTGTGTGGCACACCAAACAAAAGAGTGTACATCACTAAAGCTGTGTGTCTGCTACTAGATGTGACCAGACTTTAACACGGTGAGCAGCTGAAGCGAGTTAGCTCACGCTTAAAGGGACAGTCACACATTTTCTTATCCCTCATTTCAAACTATTGACTAATGTTAAGGGATTTTTTTCTACTTCAATAGAGCTTAAAATAAAGATTATTTTAGATCATCATTCTTGTTTTTATTGATTAAAATATCTCAGAATATAGTAAGAAATGTAGGTCAGCTTCTAAGAAACCAGATTGACACCTTTTATATTGTTTGTTTCATCCAGTCAAAAGTCAAAACTTATTAAATTGTAATTTTTTAAAACTAAGAAAGGTAGCAAATCATCACAACTGAGATGTTGCAACATTTAATGAAGTCATTTTTTATACAAAACTGCTGAATATTTGTTGGTTTAAGCTCCTTGAACGTAATGATTTGAATTTTTTCTTGACCGTCACTGATAATTTTTGGATTCCTAACTGATGGTTGAACACAACAATCCATTGAAATAAATTGGATTATCTTGCTGCAGTGGAAATATAACCAGGTCCTTTTCACATTTTTTAGACTGAACAATTAACGGATAAATTAAATGTCAGATCAAAGGGTAGTAAAATGGTAATTAGTTGGAGTCTAACGAAAGTTTTTATGAAAAGGACACTTTTTATAAATTTCACGGAGGATAACGAAGTTCAAGCTGATTTTTCGATCAGACATTAACTCTTTCCACCATAATGTCTGATTGCTTTAACTATCATTTGTAACACTGTTTGTGTCATAAAGCGGTTAAACATCAAGCTGACCACCAGATGGAAACGGCACAGACAACAGAAGAGGCTGCTCATCCTCTTTGCAACTGTATTGTTTCCTCTATTGTCTACTGTATTGTAACTGTCAGTTTTTATAATTATCATATAAAAGTTTTTGACCGTTGCAGCGCATGCCACTTCCTCTGAGCGCCGTCCAGGTTTGAACATGACATCAGTATAAAACCAGCCCTCGATGCAGGACTGGAAGTTGTTAACCATAAAGCACTGAGTCATATTCCTGAGGTGTCTGTTAAAAGTCAACATCATGAGCGAAGACTGAAGCTGCGTCACACACACACACACACACACACAGACAGACAGACAGGAGGAGGAGGAGGAGGAGGGGTGTGGTCACTTATTTCCCTGGCACACCACACCGGGTTTCCATGCCCACCTTGCCTTGATACAGCCAGCAACCTCTGGACAGGCACACACTGCAGAGCTATAAATGCACCAGCACCCAACACACACACACATAAACACAGGAAAGCCCCTCTAGTTAGAGCCAGTAATGTAAGCCAGAGGCCAGGGACTCCCCCTTTCCTCCTCCTCCCCCGCCCACCCAAAGACACAGAGCATCTGCCACGTGTATGTTCATATATGTGTGTGTGTGACTGTAGATTTCGAGAGAGAAAACCACAGTGTGCATGTGTGTCATGCATAACTCTACAATGAATCTTTATCATTCACCCTGGTAAGTCACTAAAGCCTGACATGTTTCAGGAATTGTGTGTGCGTTTGTTTGTGTGTGTGTGTGTGTGTTAAGTGTGTGCATGTCCACAGAGTAATCAGGACTCTCCAGCTGCTTCCTGCTCAGCCCAGGTGCTCAATCAGACCCCATCAGACCTCCCTCCTCCCTCCGCCCTCCCTCTCTGCACCGTCAGGTCATCAGCACACAACAGCAGGAGCTGCAGGAAACTGAAGGACCTCACCTTTTCTGCACCACGACAACAACCCTCACTGAGGCTTGCATGCCGTATAGATTAGAGCTCATAGGATCTGTCATACAGCCTGAAAAAATAGTTGACGTTGATAGTGACATTTTGGGTAATTCACTTATTCTACACTTGTTCTGTTTTACCACCAGGGAGCAGCAGCTAACCTGGCTCTGTCCAAAGGTAACAAAATATAACTCGTAGCACCTTGAAAGCTCATAATTAAATTACATCTAATTGTTTAAAATCCATTCGATAGCCTGGAAAGGTTAAGTGGTGGAGGCATTTCTTGACTGCTGCAGCGACCTCATGGACACACAAAACACCCCACAAAACTCCATCTTTTAACTGACATTAATAAGAAAACATGACAAACATATTAACTAGTGAGCTTGTAGAGATGTGGGACGCTGATGTCGTTGTTTCCCCCCTGCTTCCTGTCTTTATGCTAAGCTAAACTAGGCTAATTGGCTCAAGCGCCATAGTTACTGTTTTAGTGTTTTTAATCAGATTAAAAATAATTCTGAGTCCTAATGGCCACAGTCTAACAAAGCCAGAGGTGTTTAAGCAAATGTCATGGTAAAACAATGTTCTTTGAGAGACTGACTGCCATCTCAACCCACTTCACACCTCAGTAAGAGAGAATCATAATGAAATCTTGGTTATTCCCCTGTAAGTGCCTCTTTTGGCAGGTAGGCCTTTTAGGACAGTCCCAGTTGAGGTGACTGACTTTAAAAGGTTCATCCTACTCAGAGGGCAAGAAGCAAAAGTTATCTGAAATTCACATTTCAGTGTCACAGCAGAGGTTTGGTATTATTCAGTTTTTATTGTTGATAATTGGTAAATTATCATTTTGTGTTCAACTAAACTCCTGGTTGAGGACGAGAGAAATCACAGCCGTTTTATGTCAGTAAAGTCAGAGACATTTTGAGATGATTCTGCTTGCAGGAATATTTCTGGCCTCATTAATAAAAAAAATAAGCACAGTGAGGACAAGAGGAAAGAATTCACATTTGGAGAGTTAACAGTTTTGACGGTGATGCAGTCAGTTGAATACTGGAAACCTAAAAGTTTTGAGAAAGATCAATTAAATCTTATTCCACTGTACTGATGGTACAGCTCCTGGAGAGTAAAATAGGGGAAACACTGAGTGTCCACAGTTAGGCTATCCAATAACAGAAGCCTCTTACTGCCTGAGTGAACAGCACTCAGGTGTTTTCTGCCAAATGCACCAGTTTCTGCCGTTCTCAAGTCGATTTAGTTTAAAATGCATGTATAATTTGAAAAAGCAATAACTCTTAACCACTCAAACAAAATAATTTTAGGTCTACATCAGACATACATACAGTAAAAGACATAAACAAAATTTCAACATAAAAAGGGTCATTTAGAAATCATTCATAACTCTGATTGTAACCATAAGATAATTTTGTGTCAGCAATCACTTTCTCAGGCAGCTTTTAGCGTTTTTCCAAAAGGTAAAATACAACTTTCTGTTTAAGGTATTTTTTGACAAGCTTGTCTTAAAGACAAAGGTGACTCTTACGTCATTTTCCCAGACATCTTTGCATGACTTACAGGTGACAGGTGGTACAACAGTTAGGCTGACGTAATTTCCCCAAAGCTCCTATTTACTGAGAGCAGCAGCTGACGCGGCTGTGACTCAGAGGACGACACTACACCTGAAAAACCACTTACATCACTGCTTAAGTGAGCACACGTGTGTTCGAATAGTGAGGGATTAATTAAAGTGTGACTGAAGTCCTTCTTGAGTGCTTTAACCACAGTGAAAGGCCACAATGAGTTTAATCTTATAAGAAAAAAATAAAGTAATTAGGTTAATCCAAGTTTTTTGTTTAAAGATCTATTTCATATACATTAATAGCCAATTTTTTAAATTAATTTAAACAAGTCTCTAAAATTTAAGGCATTTAATTCAGATGAATGTTTAGGATTCCATGTAAAGGCAATTCATTATGTGCCACTAACACATTCAAAAATGTTTTACACACAACTTCCTTACTGTTATGTGCATCACAGTGGAGGAGGATTCGGTTATTTGCTCAATAACAACCTGCAGCATGCCATTTATTAAAATTCAGTCTTCTGTCGTGCACGTCTGCATCAGTGTCAACAAACATGTTCAACACTTAACAGCCATTCAGTGACTGACGTATTTTGTGTGCAAACTGTCCACTTTGAGAGTGATAATATGCATCCCGTTAACATGAACATAACTTAGACGACATGTTGCATTTGTGTGTGTGTGTGTAATGAGTCATGCCACACAGGGGGTGGCAGTACACCGGGGTATTACATAACATTCTCAGCTCTGATCTCAATTCTGTTACAGCTGCCTGGAAAAACCACTGATTTCACTGCATCTCTGCGCTACATCATCATCATCCGTCTGCCCAACTGCAGTTCATCAGTGAGTCATATAAACACTAATGGGCCAGGAGGTATGGATTAAAGCTGCTCCGGGCAAGATTTTTATGTAAAAACCTCTCCCATCTCATTAAGCCTCCTTGAAGTGTAGTCTCAACTTGAGGACGTGAGTTTCTCTAGTTAAATTCCACTGCCAGGTCTTTGTATTTTGCAGTGAGACGTGAACAAAACCAAAAGAGAGAAATCTAAACAGCTTTCTCAACAGTAATGAGAGAGAAAGCAGGCCACAACAACACCAAATCATTTCCTCTTTTTGCTTTTTCTAGATTAAAAGCTTTACAGATCAGCTAGACTTGGTAACTTGATTAAAACCACCAGTGATGCAGCTGATAGTAAATGTATTCAGATTCAAATGAACCACTGTGGATGTTTAAATAACAGAGTGCAAAGCTCAATAAATTATAACTAGCCACCGGACAACAAAAAAGTCTGTCAACGTTAAATAATTCAAAATGTGCAACATTATTTTTTTACGAAAAACACACAGGAACATCACTGCCTCCGTGTGACAGGTGCACAATAGTAACAGTGTAGTAACAGCAGCTGGGCAAACACAAACTGTGAAAGCAAATACTTCAGGCAAATCTGCCTCTTTAATGCTAACCAAAGTAGGAAAACAGTGCAAAGATGGCATGACATGAAACACTCAAGAATAAATGTGAAGAAGGAAAATACAAATAAGAAAAGTAATTTCAGGTGAAATACAAACAAAACAGAAACAGATGGTTCTGTTCACCTGGTGTTTTTAGTTTCTCTTCAACGTAAAGACAAGTCAAACTGAAACCTGTTACTTCTAATCACTGCAACTTCTCATTTATGTATCAGATGTGTTTCAGAAATCTATACTACACGATGTGGAAATGAGCAAAGCTTGTTCTGCACTGAGAATCAGCAGATTTAACAAAGTGAAATTTGAAGTTTGAATATTTCCTCATTTTGTATAATCAACAGAGCCTAAAAAATGTAAAGTTTTCACTAAAGAGTCTGATGTTTCTGCCAAGTTCCAGGTCATTTCTCTGCATGAAGCTTGCACTCTGACTTCTGACCCCTTTTGCGGGACAAAAGAAACTGTGCTTTTGTTCGTAGAAAGCCGCAGTGCACAGCAGAGTTGGACTTTGCAGTTTCTCAGAATCCCATTGAGCCAGGAAGTCGGCAAAACGTGATCTGCCAACTGCATGCATCTTTGACATCCACCTGCCACACTGACTTACTGCTACCTGCCTGACAAAACACACTCACACACATTCTCAATCCTACTGCTTGTGTATGTGTGTGTGAGAGAGACGAGTGTAGGATCAGCAGGATTTAACTCACTCTGACAACAACTGGGTCACACGCTAACACGGTGCTGTTAGGATTTCACTCCCAAACACACACACACATACAAAAGACATACAGTATAAACACAGTTCTGACCTACATATCAACATATCAGAGCTAATAGTCTAACCTTGTTGTGTATAATAAAACATGTCAGATTTCTCTCTCTTCACTGACACACACAACCACAGGTGTGTTTGTGTGTGAGTGTGTGTGAGTGTGAGTGAGTGGCAGGAGGTGGGTTTTCTCCCTCTCTTGCTTACAAATGCAACCTGAGCGCTTTTACAGTAAGCAGACCACAGTTCACATTCAGAATGTGATGTAAAGGGAAGTGGGGGTTTAAAGTATGAGTGGTCACTTCCTGTTTACCTTAGCACCTCCCCTGCTCTCTCAGATCTACTCTGGTTAGGAGCAGATCAGCCTTGACTCCCAACATGAGTGTGTTAATGAGTACTACAGCCACAGTTTCCATACTTTTATTGAGCTGATATTCTTCCACTTTTGCATTATGGCTCCCTCCTTTTGCTTCTTTCATCACCGAAACCCCTTTAAAAAAATCTGTGGTGTCACTTTCATCTGGTCCAAGTTACTCAAACCAATTTGTCAAGAAAAAATGACAGAAGTAAAGACTTGGAGCTGTGGCTGTCGGTGTCTAAACGTTTTCTGACTTAATGGACCGATTCCTCTTCCATTTATCATTGCCTCACTTCTAATTCACATCTAAAAAAAAAAACGAGAACATCACCAACAGAACCAGGCCGCTGGTGGAAACTCCCTGCTGCCAGTCGAGCTCTTTTAAATGCATGGGAGAAGAAACAGAAGTACTCACTTGAAAACAATGAGTACCTAAAAGCCTGCAGCCTGTCATTGTAAGTGTGTGTGTGTGTGTGTGTGTGTGT
>JAQNCA010000004.1:20525578-20539460 GCA_029783725.1 Acanthurus tractus | reverse complement strand
GTGTGTGTGTGTGTGTGTGTGTGTGTTTGGATGAGAGAGACAGGGAGAGAGGCGTGTAAAGGATGAAGCAGGCAGGCGGGCAGTCAATCACATAACACTGCACTCTCATACTCATAAACTCTCTCTCCCACACACACACACACACACATACACACACTTTAGCTCTCTAGCACACACACACACACACTCGTCCTCACTCATGCAACCACTCTGGCAGGGCGTTTCCCTTCCTTCAGCACAGTGGCTGCAGAGAAGAGCATCTACTGTAGCTTTAATTTAATTTCATACTACAGTACATGCATTAATCTGCCGCATCAGAAGCACACACACTAATCTCTGCCAAAAGGCTATCCATACCAGCTCTACATCTGGATTAAAGGGTTTTACACTGTAATCTCTCATGGATGATTTCTTGTGTACAGCTACCGTTTGATCTGTGTCTTAATTGACACACAGGAGGTGAGACCCGGTGATTTCAGTGCACAGAGTGAAGCTGCAGAAAAAAAGGCTAACAAGGTCAAATTTAATGAGACGGCTGCAGGCGAATAAACAGAAACAACTCAAAATTACATTTTTATACCTTAATTATACTGTAGCTTTGACTGCATTTTGCTTTGGATAATCTATCAGTTATTTTCTTTAATTCCTTTCTAATTTTTTTAGTGAAGCAAGTGAAAAAGGCTCACTTTGACGTCCTCATATTGCCTTTTTTCTTTCTAAACAGCAGTTCAAAACCCCCAATTATTAAATTCAAAATGAAACAAAAGATATCAGCCTCCTAATGATGACTGTCTGCTTAATTTACCATGTAATGACAAGGAGTCTATCTCACAGGTCAAATGGAGCAAAAATAACTACTTGCTGCTCAATGTGCTATCACATCAAGACAATGGTTTCCTTTAAAACACCCACAAAAAACAACACTGAACATAAAAACGGCATTGCGATTTCTGCATGTTTTATGAAATTTTCCAGTATGTGTGTATGTATATGCATGCACAAAAAGAAGTCCTCTTTTATTGTCACATACAATCATAGACACCCCACAGCCACCCTGCAGCACCTGGGGACAAACTCCAGGTGTAAGCCAGTGCCTTAGTCAAGGACACTGACAGGAGAAGTGATCTATACATACAGTATGTATACACTGATGGTGTAGAGAACATGCAGACTTCACTTAGAAAGGCATTGCTCATTTTAAGACCTGAACCCAGACACTTCCATTTGTGAAGAAACAGGGCTGACCAGCCATTACATCCCCATTAAAATGTTCTTAAGACATCTTGTTATGCCTGACTGATGATCCGAAGCCCAGAGATGTTTAGTTTGCTATCGTGTGTACGTTTGTCACGTCTGAGAAGCTGCAACAAGTGAATGTCCGTTATGCTTAAAAAATTACTTTATTAACTAATCTGTTGTCAAATTTGCTGATGACTAATGACTCTGTTGATAGAGTAATTAATTAATTGATCTAATCGTTCAGCTCAAGACAAATATTTTGTCAGATCCACACAGTAAACATCATCCTCATCAGACACAAAAGTCAAATTACTATCGACACTGATTAAACCGATTCAACACAGAAATGAATCACAATAACTTTGTGAAACTCACACATAATCAGCATCCATGATAAAGGCTGGAGGGAACTGGTACATTTGTGTGGACCCCTCCCACACTGATTTCCTCATTTAAGTCCACAGATACGTTCAAAATACTGTTTAGGATAAACAGTGGAGCGGATTGGCTCTGTGCTGGTGTAACATCAGTCACCCATGAGTAAGAGGCTAGCAGGCTAATCACAGTGATGCAGTCTGCCTGCCTGTCTGACCAGCTTCCCTGTGATTTGACAAACAGCCCGGGGAACAAGAGGCTGGATTTTGGCGAAATATCTCTTTAATAGCCCTTTGAGTCTGAAGGCTTAGATGGAGGACAGGTTTAAGGGCAGGACCTGAAGTCAGGCAGAAAATAGCTCAAAAAGATTCACGTGTATGTGTTGTGAGTGCATGTGTGGGAGCGTGTGTGTGCGTGTGTGTCCCAAGGCTGCCTCACCAAGAATAAGCGGTTAAGAGGAGCAGGACTGACCCCATTTTCTACGAGTCTCTGAAGCAGACCCATGGGGATAGAAGACTAGGGAGGTTACATAAGCTCTACTCCCAGAAGACACTCACATATACAGTATAACAGCCGCTGTCACAGTCAAAGACAGACTGACTGATGGTGCAGACTTCGCCCATGCACTACTGGTGACAGAATTCATGCTTTAGATGAGACAAATTAGACAGAGGAAGCTTCTGTTGGTCCAGCAGGCGGCAGCCAGTTAGCATAGTCCCAGGCTTTCAACTCTGCTGGATCCAGTCGACCAGTCAGACCGTCCCTGGAACACCAGGCTGAACGAGGGGGAGGCCGACTGCGAGAGGGCAGAAATCAATCTGATAGCTTGAGTTTCTATGCCAGGGGCCACACAAGAGCCAGACCGACCAGGGAGCGACTGATTCAATTTACCTAAGAAGCCCAGCTGTTACTCAGAAAGACGGAGAGGGAGAGAAGGGGAAAGTGTGTGTTTGTGTGTGTATTTGTAATTGTGTGTGTGCCAAGAGAAAATGCTGTACTGGCACTTTTCTTTATTCTCTCCTTCTTTTTGTTATTCCATTTTTATGTAGTTCCCCACTTTGGCAGACCTGAGATTGAAGACTATGACATAAAATCTCGTTGCCTCGCTAAATGACTGTGTGCATGTTTGTGAGTGTGTATGCTTTGCAGCAGAGCTCAGGCTCACGACAGGCTGTATATTATCCATACATCACCTGCGTGTGACTCTCAGATTTCATTACAAGGCACAAATAAACTGCAGTGCATGCAAAGCATGACCCACAGTGAACAGGTTCCTTACAGAAAGCTGCTCAACACTCATTTGCCTGTTCACTGTTTCTTTCTACACCTGCAGCACTACAGACAACAGCCTGTTTACCCTCAATTTACCCTCCTTACAGTCTAATGCAGCAGAGTTTAACCTTGATTTTGACTAATTTAGAGACAACTTGCCTGTTAGGAGCAATTACAGAAAACAACTTCTTTCCTTTCATAAAATATGTCCCATTGCAGTTTGCAGCTGGCAGCCACCACTTGTGCTTGAGGCACTTTTGCTGAACTCTCACTGAAATTTCCGTCATCTCATTTTATAACATATCTTGTAAGGATACTTCCGCAACAATGATTCATCAATCGGGACCAGTTATATTATATATATAAATTTTGTTATTTTACCAGTCTGACTTGTTTTTAATGCATTTGAACCTGATAACAGAGTGTTGACGTGAGAGAAGTGAATGAGTGTTTGACAAGTGGTAATTACCCTCTGCAAAAAGCAATTTTAAAATCAAGTCTAACTCATGCAAACCAGAGCGTATTAACAGGAGAGGAGCATGGAGTGCAGCTGGTGACCACCAGGCTGATGGTTACCAACAGACTCTGCCACCCCCTACTGAGCGGCCATGTTTCAGTGTGTAAGACCAGAGGCCAGAGAGAGAGTGCGGCCAAGCCAAGAGCCGTGGTTCGCCAATCAGTGCTAAAGAGGTCAGAAAGGTCGCCTCCACTGACTGGGAACGAGCAGAGACTGTGCACGGAGTGGCTACCTCATGGAGGGAGGAGGGGGAGGAAGGAGGACAGGTCACTGTGTTGAGGGGGGGAGGAGAAACTCAGAGCACATGGTCTCTCGCCACATGACACACTGGAGGAGAGAAGAAAGTAGAGCAGCTATCTTGTGTTTGAAATGCAACAATGCGTGGAGCTGGAGCTGCTCCTCAACCCATTCATTTGAATATAAATCAGTTTATACAGCAGCAGATGCAGGAGAATCTTCCCCGGTGGCATCAGCACAGACACAATTTACACAGTCGCATTACATGAGATTTTGAATTCCAGCCTGAGCAGCTCAGTCTTCCACCAAAATGTTTTGGAAAACTCCCACACACTGTCTAAAACTTTAAATTACGTTACTTTTAAGCAGCAGCAAAAATTCAAATATTAAACAGGGAGCATTGTTTTTCTCACATGGGTACGAGCCAAAACAATACCTGCAAATAGTGCCTGGCTCACACATACTGTGCACCACGGACGCAGCAGTAGCTGGTGTGAATATACAGACTGCAGCTTCCTTAAGAGTTCCTCGTTTCTTTCACAAGTTTTTGGGGGAAAAAAAAGGCTTTTTTGGGCCCTTGATGTTGTAATTACACGGTTTGGCCACTATGTCAAATTGGCTTCAAAGCCTGGCACATTTCCTGGGGGACCGGCTATCCCTCGGGTGAGAATGTGTCTGACACGGACAATCTCCTGTTGTGTGCTACATGTGTGAAAGGGCAACTCCGGACAGCATCTGGACCTGATTCTGCTGACAATGTGCAGAGTTCATATGTGAAAATTACCGGCACAGGCTAAATACGATGTGGTGTGTTCCACCAGCACACAGTGTGTTTTATTCTGTCAGACCTACAGTTCAGATCTCAAAGACTTTACAGTGAGTTTATGGTCATAAAAGACAGAAAGCAAAAGAAATTATTAAAAACTGGCAAGTTCAAACCAGCTAATCTTTACGTTTCCATTTGAAATATGATAATGAATAAGAATCATAAATTTGTTCATTATCAATATACCTTTAAATTTATTTGGAACATTTTGTCCTTTGTCTCTTTCTCTGTTTTTATCCATCTGTCTTTCTATTTAAGTTCGTTGGGCAGCAGACAGACTTAAATAAAAAGGTGAATCCATTTAAGTTTAAAGTACTTTCCAAATAACCGGATTTTGCTTGTAACAAACAGTCAGTTTTGTATTTTCTTCTTTCAACTTGACCCAAATCGATCAGAATGTCAACATTTACTAAATGCCTGAATTGTCACCGTAAAAACACACATAACACAAGTCTCTGGTGTGTGTTAGACCAGGTTCACATCTGGAGCAGGAAGTCCCGTTACCAGCTTGTTATCCAGCACCGCATTCCTGTGAAATGTGCCTACACAACAACTTCTCTGCTGTACACAGACGCGGCAGCGTGCTCCCTGTGATCGACCAAGTAAACAACAAACAGGCAGACATGCAGGAGGATGACACTTTTATAAAGCACTGGAGAAACTGCAGATTTGTTATTTGTTTCTTGCGGCTCCTGAGGATCCTCTGTTGTTCTGCTGGAGTGACAGCTATTGGTGGGAGCAAATCTAGGTCAATACTGTTTTGAATGCTCAGCATCAGTATTTCACCCAGTTGTTGCACAGCACGGTGTGTGGGGTTTTTTTCAGATTTTGTGAGGTGTGTGAGTCTCTCACCCCTGCATTCACATTCCCAACCACAAATTGACAAGTCATTTCCTGTTTCCAAGCCTGTCAGGTGGATCTCTGGCTGTCAGCAGGTAATTGTTTTTTTCACTGTTTCCTTGTTTCTCTCTTGTTAAGATTTCATATTGAATATTACAAAAGATGATGACTCAGACAGCAGTCGCAGACTAGTTGGTAACAAGTTGTAATAAAAAAGCGAAACTACAGGACTTGCCTGTTTAATAAATGGACACATAAGACAGTAACATATTTTAAAGTTTTCTAAAGTGCCTCTATTTTTATTATAACTCTAAACTTCTTCAGGCCTTCTTTATGTGACTAATGAGCTTCAAACTGCTCTCAAGTTCTTATTGAGTGGAAAAAAAATCAGCCTGACTGATTACACTGGACAGTTTCCAGCTCTGAATGTGTGTGTCTGTGTGAGTGTGAAGTGGGCTGTAGCTGCTCAGCTTGTGTGCTGAGTAAACTTTTCTTGGATTTAAAAAAAAAAAGTTCAGAAATCTGACATACCTTGTGGTTGTATAAAAAGAGATGAGAAAATGAAAGCTGAGCCGATGCAACCGTGTAATTAGATGGTGAATATAATGTCTGACATCAGACTCAGCGGGGTTTTAATCAAACAAATGTGATACTTTTGCTCCATTTTCGTACAGTTGGAGTGGAGTCTCAGCGCAGAGGCAGACCTGCTCAGTGACAAACAGCACGCATTGGTTTTCCCGAGTCAACCACCCATGCTTAATTTTAAATTATAGTTATTTTCTACTGTCTGCCATGTGTGCTTCTCTGCTCCCTGGATCTGTTCATGAGGTAATGCTGTCTATATACTGAGCAGGTCTGCAGGCACCTCAGCAGACAAATAACCTCCCCTCTTTGTTGTACTTAGTCATTGGAGCGATTGTGATTCTGATAATGAGGCTGCTGAAACGTTACAGATGAGCTAAATGTCTGTGCATTCACTCTGACACTGTTAAAACATAAACTCAGCATATTTATTGGTCAGCACATAATTTTTCTGCAACAATTTTGGTGGTGGATATCTTATTTATGTCTTTTTTTTCACAAAGACTAGAGCTATAACTAACAATTATTTTAATTGTGATTCCATATTTGATCGTAAACAAAGCTCCTAAAAACATTATTTTGCATCATGAAATTTCTTTTTTGTCTGACTGACAGTTAAAATGCAAAGATATTCACTTTTGTGTCATATAAGAAAATCATCTAATGTTCACAAATGAGCTGCAAAAAAGTTTGGGATTTGTTCTTAGAAAATAATCAATCATGAAAGGATTACCCACATAGGTCTCTTAGTTTTCTCTGGCTGGACTAATCAATTAAGTGACGGATCAAGTAACTCAAGCATTGATATATAATTGGCAGATTAATTATAATATAAACAATCCTTGCAGCCCAGAGCCATAACACAGGTGGGGGAGGGGGGGGGCTCGGTGGACAGTGGAGTCACATTATGGACACCAAACAGCTGGGTTAAACTTAGCAAGCACTCGACCTGCTAAAACGTCCTTGACAGTCAATCCCGTCTTGTTCCAGAGGGGCTGTTATGCAGCTCAGCCCGACCTCCGACCTCCACGTGCAAGAGGCAGAATTTTCCAACAGGCATCAATCATGTGTTTGATTGGACAATATTGCAAAACAGAGTGACGGACAGGATCTGTCTCCACCGCTCAGCGGACTGGGGCATGTGCCATGAACTCTCCACGTACTGCTGCATGACCTTTAACACAAGGCTCAACCCCCCCCCCCTTTCTTGGTGTTCGATCTTTCCTGTCACTCCATGCAGCAAGGAGGGGGTTGGGTTGATTTTCTATCGGTGCAAGAAGGTTAATATCCTCTCAGTCAAGTATCGCTTTATCAACAGAGTGAAACCTCTGGATTAAACCTGCAAAAACAGCTGCTCGGGAGGAGCTGACTGGAAAGCTGAGAGGACGTTCAGACTCTTCTCTGAAAGGAAAAATAAGTTGCAGAAAACCACTGTATTACTAGACATGTTTTCAGCTCTGCCTGGTAAAACTGCCTCCCCTGACCTTTACCTGACTGTGGAGGGTATCGCATTGAAAATGTCATTTAGGTTCACCTATTAGGTCCTCAAGCACAAATAACACCATCTACTCCCTGAGATTCATGCTGCCTGCTACAGCCTTAAACACCATTTATTTTATAGCGATTATCAGGAAATATAAAAGGAGGAGACAAAGCTTTAGAGCTGCTGAAATGGAGAGAGAGGAGTGGAGGGCTGTTACCTCCAGTACATCTTGTTTCAATCCACACCCTGGTTTTCCAGACATACTTTAATTTAAAATCCATTAAGCTTTGCTTCCTCTTTCTCTGGTGCCAAGCAAAGGATATCCTATAGGCAATCGAGTAATGTAAAGGCATTCAGCTAATCACAGACCCAATCAATACACTACACTCTACATATTTGCCACCTACTCTCTCCCTGCAGGAAACTACAAACACATATTTAAAAGGATGAGTTTCTGATATGGTTGTGTTTCTTAAATTTTATCACTGTTTGGAAAAAAGCATACAAATGGTTGCTGTTTATACCTCAAATATACACATTTAAAACATAAAAAAGGTCATGTGGTGGCAGAAAAAATATATTTAAAAGGTGGTTTTACTTTTAAGGCTGCCATCTTTTTTTCCTGAGCCTGTTTTTAGCAGCACGTTTGGAAAAAAATGTGGTTTTCTCGTTTTGGCATGAAATTCTGCTTATAAGTCCTGCCTGCAGAATTAATCACTCCTCTCCCTTACACTGGTCGCAGAGAGTTTCAACAGGAAAAAACACTTCCATCTTATCAATAATAATCTCTGTGAGCCTGATTTATCCCTCAGCAGGTACCGCCGCTCTGCTCTGGTCATGATCTAATACTCACTACATTTTTCCTCTATTCTCGCCTGCTCTGTATTCACATCACACACTCTCGAAAACGTATTGGGTCGGAGAATTGTAGACTTTCACTGGTTAAAAAAAAAAGAGACGCTTGACATCAGAGAAAGCTGAGCATTGTGAAGTGCGAAACATGACATCTGTGTGTTTAGCTCCGTCTTTGCAAGAGAGTGCTGCCTCTGAAACACAAGTCAGCCTGTGGGGGAAGTGTCTATCGCCACAAGCAGTTTTTCAGTGTATGCTATGCTTCACTTGGCTAGGCTACGCTAAACTAAACACTTGGCTTAACGCTGCAACAGACAAGACTCATGTGGTTCTGCCTTGAGCTTTAAGATAAATATGCCCGAGCACATGCAGACTATTACTGTCATGTCGAAAATGGTCTCGGATAACACTGCAGACCTGAGCAGTCTGGGTAAACTGAGGTCAACTGTAAGGTAACATCAGTCAAAAATGTTTGCTTTGAACCATAAGTAAACAGCCACTTGAGCTTAGATACAAACTTGATGGAAGTTCAGATCTGAAATATCATAGTGGTTCTTCAAGCCAGAAGTGACAGAAGATTTATTGTGTTTTAACATCTCTTGCTGTTTGCAAACTAAAGCCCTTTTGAGCATCTATTTAAAAAATATCAGCTCTTTTTCTAAAATCAATTGGAGGTGAACAGGAGCTCCCGTGATCCCATAGAAATATCATGTTATAATTACATTACAATGTTTTCATTTAACTCATAAATACATAACATTACACAAGCTAAAGATCTGACATTTCACTGCCATTAAGGCAGGCTCAGTTGTGACTGATTACTTAAATAAGGCTCATCTACATGAAGAAAACAAACCAGTACTGAACTTAATTATAGATAAAATAAAGTAATATTTGGCTTCTTAATATGCAACTTTTACATGAAAGGCATTATCAACAATATTACTCTATTTCTGAATTCTGGTTTAGCATGTATGTAATCCAAATACATTAATAAAACAGCATCACTGTCATACTGTATTAATTCAACTAATCCACCTGTGTAATTGCAAAGCCCTGTGTGTGTCCAATCAGCAGCCTAATTTCATCATCAGCACACAGATGCAGCCACCTCCTCCCTTCCCGACTGACGATGTCTCCATCTCCAAATCCAGCAGGCCACTTCACAGCATCCCACCATCTTACATCATATTACTTAATCAGATCACCATATTTTTGGCACTGCTGGTGCAAAACTGCCCGTCTACTGTATGTCAGGAGTTGGCAGCGGCCGTGGCGAACTCAGTGGGCATCTCTCTGGCACGCAGCCCCGGCTGGCATGGCGGTTCTGTCCTCATTTAATGAAGACCATGCCGCTGCCGTCTGGATGTCGGGAGGCTAGCTAGCTCACTTTGAATGGCTGTCAGGGAGCGAAGTGTCAAGCTGGGAGATGAGACTGAGGCTGGGAACCAGAGAGCTGGCAGTACAGAGAGAAAAGACCTCATGTCTGAGTGGCACAGAACCAGAGCTGGGAAACAATCTCCATATGCTTTCATCCGTTGGATTAAAAGTTCAACTGAACCTCAGGGACGGTGGGAGGAGGCACATCTACATGCGAGATATTTTTTAAAGAACTTTACCTCCCAATGCGGCAGGTTGGGTCTTTGAGGCACAAGAGTCTTAGAAGATCTTTGGTCTATAAACTTACATGCAAACAGATCAAAAAATCCTATTTAGTGCATAAAAATGTTTGTTCTACCTACATTGAGCAAATTTAAAAGTCTGTGCACAGAAAAGACGAAGCAGTAGGAACCTTCCATGATTGAAAATTCTGACCTGTTTAGAGAGCATAATGAGGTGCTGCAGCCTCCTTTTTCTGTGCAGGTGAGCTTGAGGAAAACATCAAAAATAAACAGTTTAAGGCTGTTCTGTGCATTGTAGGCAGTAAAGACAAAAGCATAATCCTAAGCCTGCAGGCGTACAAAGCAAACTCCCCAGATGTATAGGCAGCCTGCGAGGATATACGTGTGTGTTTGAGTGTGTGTGCCTGTGTATGCCTGTGAGTGTGTGTGTGTGTGTGTGTGTGTGTGTGTGTGTGTTTGTGCCTGTTTACCCAGTCACACAATGCAGGGAGGAGGAGGGGAAGGAAAACACAGGGACAGGCAGAGCCTTCCGAATGCAGTTTAGCAAAATGTCAAGCACATTCAGATCACCGGCCGACTGAAATGTCACCCAGGCGAGGCAGCAAAGAGGCTAAACGGGAAAAAACCGTGCACAGGTGTATCTGCTCAAAGTGAATGCCAGACAAATATTTATAATTGCAACACCGTCTGGACACAAACATGCCCAATTTGCCTCAGCTGTTCAAGGAATCATTAGGATTCAACTCCACGGCACCTTGACCTTTATTATAATATTTTCCATTAAGCACCATTAAATCTGATACTCACAAAACACATCTATTTAAGAGACTGTGCGGGTATTTTGGCCAGTGTTTAGCTCTTACGTGAGCATGCGCTTAGCCACGGACATTACATATTATAACTCTGGAGGATTTTCTTTTGAAAATAACTACAAAGGAGCCAACTTAAGTCCAGTCATTCTCAAAGTGCTTCTCAGAAACCAAGTTTGTCACAAAGCGCTTTAAACACAGACGTAAAAACAGCTCAAGTATGAAGTCATAAGACACAGCTTGAGAGAGAGTGTGTGCTGAGACCAGCCTCGGTCTGTTAAGAGGTTCTGGGCAGGGGTGTAGCTTTCCTCCTCTGAAGTGTGCCATAATATAATTGTGCTGAAAGGCTGCATGCTCACGCCACGGGAGGAGAGTTTTATACCGAAGCCTGCCTGCTGTAACAGTGTCAGGTGGTATTTATGAGAGTTGTAATGGGGCTGAAGCCTCAGCACACCTGCTACGCCGGGAAGGGTAAAAATATATTTATATATATATTTACACACACACACACCCATCCATATTTATTAATACACTAACACATACCAGAGGAAAATCCTTGACTTTGCTTGTTTCGGCTTGTTTTCATGTTACATGTTGTTTCGGCTATTTACGTGCCGTGTTGCCAGACAAATCTGATGAGGGCTGTAAATAAATAAACTGGATATGTCTTGACATGGACTGAGCGGGAGAGAATAAAGGCTAAAAAAAAAAAAAGGCTGGCTACAATAGTTTTTCCAAGAAAGAACAAAAAACTCAGGCAACAAGGGATGAAAATTTTAGGTCGTGTCCCATTAACATATTTAGACATTTGTCTCCTGTTTTGGATTAATTAGCTTTATATGCACCTTTTTCCATCTCCAAATTAGCATACGTTTATTTCAAGAGCAAAGTGAGTCGATCGAATTAGGGTTGAAACTCATGACAATCATCTTCATTAGCTAATAAGGTGCCAAGTGTTTTTTTTTCAATGTGGTCTATTGCCCAATTTATTTTCTTAGAGACTAAAATGGCATTTTTTGATTTGTATTTCGTTAAGCCAACAGATTCAAACTAACTAATTCCAATTTTCTACCATTAAAACAAAGAACAAGTAAATATTCATATTAGAGAAACTATATCTCGTGACATTTGGAATTTTAGCTCCAACAAAATAGTAAAGTGATTAAACAGTAAGATGGTTATCAATGAACATGACTTTAATAAGCATTGATTTTTGATTCCATTGATTCATTAGAGCAAGGGGGGAGTATATTTTGCCTCTTACTCCACCACAATGAGCCAAACCACTGAATCCTTTCCTTTGTCCACTGAGCTGCAAATGAAACATAACTGACAGTCAGGCTAACTGGTTTTGATGAAGGTCACTGTCTGACTGACGGAAAATAGCAGAGAAAGGTGTGTGAGTGTAAGCAGCTATTTTACACTTTTTTCAAGCATTTCACATTTGTCTCCCTGCGTGAAAATAATCTAATAAAAGAGTTCTTGACACACTCACAGCTTAAAAATGATTCCCTTAACATTACATTGTTAACCTGTTTTGTTAACTTGTGAGTCTACTCAGAATTGAACAAGGAAATAGCAGCAAATCTTACATGAATCATTTTTTAACTCTCCTGGCTTTGGAACAAGTAGTAGGGGGGATGTTGAAGTTCGGTGTGCAGAATACTGATCTTTTGTTGTAAAAATGGCTCTTTTGTTGAGCTCTGGGCCTCTTCCTGCCTTTTCAATTTGAGTGTTCCAGGCAAAGCGACTTGGGACTAATGAGCCTCTACACAAGCTCACTACAGGTTGGTGAGATTAACTTCCAAGTATCTCTGAGCTCACATTAAGATGCCTGCTGCATGAGACCAGAGGGGAAAACAAACAGTGTTGATGAAACCCAGTCAAGAGCTGCACCTGTGCCAATTCTTATACTGATAACCCAAAAAAGGGAAACTGCAGACTTCTGCTCAGGTTACATAGTTGATGAGGGCAGGAAACTGAACTTCTTGCCCATCGATTACACAGGCTGGTTGTTCCCAGAAGTCAACAGCTAAATTGGAGTAACCCACATGACCCCAACAAGTTCAAAATCTTGAAATTTCAATGCCAAGAAAGATGGAATTTGCTTCAGTTATGTTTTTCTAAAACACTTCTGTCCAAATCTGACCACTAAAACAATATCGGATATCTAGACAAACCATCTAAAAACAAAACTACATCATTTCGGTCTGGACGCCGTCACTTGGATAAACTGTTACCTTTTCAGGCTTATGTGTTTTGACATCGGAAGTTTGGACTTCACAATGAAAAGTGAGGAAGACACTTCACCTTCACAGGTGCAGAGATAAGAGTTTCCCCGACGTTCACTCATTACCGGGACAAGAAGGAGGATTACACAAGCTGGAAATGTTACAGTCGCTGGTGTCCTAACAAGGCCGCACCATGAACACGACTGCTATTGCAGTGGTGAGTGTACACACCTCATAACCCACCTTCACAGACCTTTTCAAAGTAAACAAGCCACACAATCTTATTGTGACACACACACATGAAATTTTATGGTTAACCTCAGTCTAGTGACAGAGGAGTTTTACAATATAGACAAGTTAGGTGAGCAAATGGTTTCACAGACGTTTGTTTTGAGCTTTCACATTTCACAAGAGCACACGCACAGAAAACGCAGACCAAGTTGCCTCGCAAGTTTGTGAAGGCAGAGGGGGCCAAAATCCCTGAGAGCGGCAGCAGCACGGACACGGAAACAAAAAGACAAGAAAGTCCGCAGTGTCGTTTGTCCACATCTCTTGTAGACTGAACAGCTGACACCTCAGCGACCACGCTGCAGCAGAAAACACGGACGCCAAAAATGCTTTGATCAACAGAAATGTACCAAAGTGGATGGGCACGGCGGCATTCTCAGTGACAGCCGAGATCCTGAACACTCAGCAGAAAAAGACCAACAATTACAGAGGTAAAGCAAACTGCGATAATGCAGTGAAAATGCGCGGGAATACTTTAAGATTTGATGATCGTTTTATTCAAAATGCCTTTTGGTTTCATCAGCTAATACTCAGTGCTTTACTACAAACACAAACCATGAAACTGAGTCAGAGCTGCAAGTAATGATTTTTATTTTCATTTAATCTGCCCAATTTTTTTTAACTGTGTGGTCAATGAAATGCCTCTTATTTATTGAGAAAAGATAATATTTACAAATTGCTTGATCTAAAGCTCAAATATATTAAATTA
>JAQNCA010000004.1:20514711-20525478 GCA_029783725.1 Acanthurus tractus | reverse complement strand
AATGAAATGCCTCTTATTTATTGAGAAAAGATAATATTTACAAATTGCTTGATCTAAAGCTCAAATATATTAAATTACTATCATATTATGGATAATTCATACATTTGAGAAGGCGGAATAACTCCATTAAGTTGTCTCAAATTCAAATTACATGAGGAATGAGACCTAAAGCCTTGTGATTCCGGTGCAATTATCTTTACTCAAGGAAAGACACAAAAACACCACAAGCACATCATAACTGAATATTAATTTACTTGAAACCCTTTAAACCCATGTGGGCCAAGTAATTTCTGTAGAAAATGTCCAGGAGACACAATCTTAGACGAAAAAGCTCAACAACCTCACAAAGCGACACAGTCATGACCCGAAGGAGGAGGGAAGTGATGTTTTCATAAGTGTGGCTGTACTAAATAGTTTCAAAGCTTCATTAATATTGTTGACAATTAAATTCTTAATCAACATTCGAATGCACAGATCATCATGTACATCAGGGGCTTGCGGAGTATTCGAGAACTGGGCGGAGCAAAGAGACAGACACCAGCTGGGGTGGACTCGGGTCATTAGGATCGTTAAATATGACCACTGACAGACTGTGTATTTCCTTTTTGTACCTGTTTTGTTGAAATCAGGCACTTTTAGCCACTTAAGCTAATCTGGCAAAAGCAGAGAAGAAAGAGATGGAGGAATCCACAGTGGGAATCAATGTTTTTTGTCTCAAAAACGTAGAAATGTGTGAAAAATATCCATAACAAGTTCTAAGAGCCTTAAATGTTGATTAGATTAACAGTAAATCCTTACATTTAGGAGGCGAAAAACAGCAATTAGATGCTTTTTTTGCATGATATATTAATTAATTAATTAATTACTCTATTGTAAATTGGTTGATATCAGCTATGAATCATTTTAGTACTACTGGCTATTAATGTTGATGTTAACTGCTGGTTTTACTTCTACTTATTCCAAACAAGCACAAACTGCTACAACCACAAACATAAAACACTTCAGAGGCCACAGATCTGACCTCAAACATCACATTTTTTCCATTTCATGGACAGGCAGAGCCACTGTTGTGTCACATGAATCACTGATGGTGAAATAACATGTATTCATATGAAAAGGTTTATGCAGTATGACTCTGAGGCCCTGCCAACACCCTGCCAAGAGCCACAGTGGGGTGGTTATGCTGTTATTGTCACGGCACCGGCACAAACGTGTTGCTTCTTGCCTACAGCTCATCAAAAAAAAAACGAACACTCTTCTGGCTCAGCAGCCACCTCAATTACAGCAGCATCACCCCCGGTTCTGTCATCCCTCCATCCATCCAGTCTGGGTGTAATTCATCAGGGCTGGGTGGCCTCCATTAGTGGTTCCTCTGCAGGGACAGGGCAGCCTCTAAAGCACAGCACTCAGGGAGCGCACTGGGGCCCCGCACTTTACCCTAACAGCTTCATCAACTCTGCGTCCCTAGAGCCAGACACACACACTCACACACCAAACACACACACACACACAACCTCTGGAGGGCCCAATTAGCAGCCATCACCTGTAATTCAATAACAACACTCCCTTTCTTCCAGCTTCTCTCGAGCCCTCTCTTTCACTCAGCCGTGAATTTGCTTGCATGATTTCAAAAGGACGATTGCTAATGTTCTCCTGCATCAACAAACAATTCTAAATCTACGCTGACAGTTTATTAAGGGCTTTTGAATAGACCTTGCATATTTTAATTTGCGAGAAGGACGTGTCTTCCACCTCGTCTCCCCTCTTCCTCCTGGTGTTCACTTTTCCGAGCGTCATATATCATCCCTCCGGCTCCATGCGCTGTGAATCAAGCCCACAGCTCACGGGATGGAGGAGAGACACAAAGAGAGAATTCACGTCTGAACTCGGCTTCTAATCAAATCCTCTCTTCCATCTCGGCGCCATCCGCCCTGCTTGGTGAGAGAGGGAAAACAGAGAGGGCAGCTTTCGAAACTATGAAACAGAGATAAAATCACAATAAATGGAGAGAAACCTGTCGGCAGAGTGTGAACTGAACCGCAGTGTTGTGCTGCATCAGTTGTGCTCCACACACTGAGGCGACATTAAAGCCTATTCCAAATTAGTTAAATGTGGCCGTTTGTGAGCGACTCCTTATTTCACAACATCATGATCTGAGACAAAAACTACTCAAATGGAAATCAGGAGGACAATAAATGCTCTTCTGAGCTAATAATCTGATTCGTAACTCCACTCCCACCTGTCCTGCTGTTGCTGCCGTACCCACTCAGGTCTCTGGGGGGTCTTTAGTGGATGTAGACCCCATCCTAACCCACCTGTCCACTGCTCATGATTTACGTCTGCTGAGACCACCAGGGGGTCGCCTCCCCTGCTCCTACTATGGGTTTTATATTTTACTTTTTTAAGGCTTCATTCAATTACAAATAAGGCGGATTCTTCCAAGACTTCTGTGGTTACGGTTCTGGTTTTAAATAGCTTTGGTTTGTTAGAGTAATAAATCAGAATGTGGTTCTTTAGGTTATTTAAAAAAAAAAAACGTTCCTATGAAAATAATCTGGTTCCTGTGAAAAGCTATTTGAGCGCGGTAAAACGATACGCCATGGTACATGCCTAAAGAAACATTTTTCCATTATTATATACTGCAGAACTTTAGCAAGCGTGGAGTGCTATTTCAGATTAAAAACCTTTTGCAAGAGTCCGGTCAAGACGGCAGACTATAAAAAAATCTCAGCGAGTCAGCAGCCTTGAGTCTTAAAACCTTTTCGTAAAGCAAGTGACAAATAATTATAGTGATATGCACTTACTTTCAACAAGCGACTATGCTTTAATTTTACTAAATCAAGTGACATTTTTTACACTTGTCAAGTCCTCTATCTTTTCCTCACGCAGAAACCATTGCTATAGATAATAAATCTAATTACTTATTTTTCAATGGGCCAATTTTTGTGGGTATCACATTTGTTTAGTCACAACTTACAACTATTTCTATACTATTTTATCTTCTGATTATTTTCTTATTTAATCAATCGCTCTGGAGTCTATAAAATGTCAAGAACTTTTGCAAAAAAGGCCATTCTAACATCCTAAAGCATCAAATGATCTTCAGATATTTGATTTACTCAGTTTTCAGTCACATAAGACAAATAAGGTCAGGAAATCCTCAGAAGTTAGATGCCGGAACTCAAAAATTACAAAGACTTATCTGATCACTGAGATAGCTTACTTATCAACAGTTTAATCATTTCATCAGTCACTTTTGTTCTGTTTAATTCAATGACTGAATAACACAAATGACTTTTTACTAAAAAGAAGAACATTGTTTCAGCACAGAGAAAACATAGAGTAATCTACCTTTTAATTGAGCTTTAACTTTCTGCTGTTTTACTGTTTTCTTTTGTTTACTGATTTCATTATTTTCCTCTCAGAGCTCTGCTTGAGCTTTACTGCACCTGTTTCTTTTTGGTGTACCGTTGAGACCTGTCCCAATTTTAATGCGAGCAAATCAAAACAAGCGTCCTATCTCAGGCAAGCGGCTGTTCATTTCAACAACCGGCATGCACAGGACTGCGGCTGCACTTAGTTTCTACTGTACAGCTCCCGTATCTGAGGTTCGGTGTTGTGCCTGGAGGCAGGCAGCAGCTTTGGGCTGAATTTTCACTGATTTCCTCTGAGCTCGAGGATCCGGCTGCCTCTGTTCTGATTCTCAGGCGGCGGGAGAAAAAAGAGAATGGAGGATGGCAGGATATGCAAATTGTGCCACCACCAAAGGAGAGGCAGAGGAGTTTCCCATCGGCTGAGTGTGAAAGAGTGCTCCCCCTCTCCCTCACCACCACAGGACTTTGAATGGGACTCTTTCTTTTGACACACACTAGCCTGCATGCACACATCGCCCACACAATCACACACACGTATAAACACAAACATATGTAAAGCCTTATTTAACACTCGTGCAAATGCACACATGCATGTATATGTGAGTTTAACACATATGCATGCATGCATGGTGTGAGGTGGGATGCTGGTCAGCGGCAGCAGCAGAATAAACTGGTTCCGTTCACCACAGGCTGCATTTCACAGCTCAGCCGCGGTTCGTACCACAGTACAGATTAAAGTTTTAGCTGTTGGCTGCAAGGGGAGCCTCTTGAATACATGAATATTCAGGTGGTTTAATGAGAAAGATGAAAGGCAACAGCAAAGCAGGTTACTTGTGGAAATGGGTTAGGCCACCTTTAAGAAAAAGTACTAATGCGAGTTTGGCAGTTCCTCTGAGATTTTATGCACCAGTCGCACTGGAGGTGAATTTCAGTTCTGGTTCCACATTCGGCTTTGTTTTGAGCGTAGGTGGCAGTGAGCAAAATGTGTCTTCATCGCATCAATTTTAAACAGCATTGTAAGTTTTGGAGAAGCTGACTTCACTAAAATCCTGTTTAAATTTAACACGGCAGACTAAACACAAAATGGATCATTTTCCACCACCCTGAGCTCTTCAGTCTCAACATGACACATATCTCGACTGCTGACAAACTGTAACTGCCATCTGAATTAAGCATTCTTCTGTGATTCAACACTATTGTGAATACTGTGATTTTCTTAGAGTTTGAACGTGTGAATACAGTCATTTACTGAAGCCGCCGCACGAAAAAACATAAGTAAACAGTGCCACTTTAATTTGTTTTTGCCAACTCTGTTCTCGAGATCCAGCTGCCTTAAACTTTTTGTGGCAATTTAAATGTTGCAGAGTTGATTCAGTAAAGGTGTCATTCAGTGCAAAACTGATTAAGATGTGTATGAACTCGCACCAGAGAACAGGGGTGACTGATGATAAACATCATGTACCAAAAACCATGTTCTTACATTGAAGTATTCAGTCACATGAATGTGTTCGAAAACATTTTTAAGTGATTTTTCTTTGAAATGTGAAGTGCAGACACAGTTAGCTTTACTATTAAAAGTACACATCATTCTGTAATGATTTGATGCAAGACTAAAAGTTCCTTTGGGGTTCCTTGTGTACTTTTTTGTGATCTCTACACAGAGAAAACGAGTGAATTTGGCAAACACTGCCAAAGTCCTCCTCACATGTGCTTTCTGGAGGTCACACAGCTCCAGGGCCACTTCACTGACCTCTGACCTCTCTGAGGAGGACTGGGATTGTGGGCGGCTCTGAGAGGAGGCTGCCTTTTACAATCTCTGGTTGTAGGTTTAAGTGTCAAAAACCACTGCGATACACTCAACAGCCAAAATATACATCTTAGATTTATTTAGACTACCTTTTACAGTGCAGCCTGAGTGACAAAATTAGTCGCTCTCAGTTTCACATCAGATCAGAAGGCAGCACACCGTTTCCCTCCCACTTCAAATGAAAATGCGCCTCATAGTGAGCATCATACATTGCAGCGGCAAATGACACCTGCATGAAAGCAGGCCCATCTGCCTTGGCTGATGTTATTATTAGTCATTTGTAATCTGACCGAGTCTACTTTCTGAATATGTAGATTAAACATTAAAGTGACTGTAATTGTCTAGTTTAATGCAGCTTACATCTAAGAAAATTTCCAAAACAAACCCTAATAATCATCACCAGATAAACTTATTAAAGCCACAGCTATTATTGTTGTTTTCCTGTCGTTCTCACTCTTATTAAGTAAACTGAATTAACCTTTACACTCTTTTTTTAGCATTGGTTATGAGTATTTGATTAAATAAAACTAAAGGCTTCTCTATGGTACAAAATGATCCACACCTGGCCTTCTATATTCAATACTACTTGCATTAACTGCATTAACCTTCTACAAATATTTGTGCATGTTGTTCAAAGATTTTTCAGAGCAGATGCCTGTGTCTTCATTTGGCTGTATTGAGTCATCGTTTCACACCAGATCTGTCGAGTTACCTTCATTGGGCCGACGTCACCTAACTGAAATGCAACAAAATCAGCAGGAACCGCTTACTTTCCCTCACGAGCACCATGTTAATGCATGTAAATCCAAACAAGCAGGCCTGTGTTGTTATGCAAAGCCTGGAGGAAAGTAGCAGTTTCCCACCTCAATGCTAACACACACGCACACACAAACACACACACTACTCAATTAGTTACAGAGGCAGCATCAGTAGCCCTGATGCACCTCCCCCTCTGGACCATAAAAGGCGATGGGAGTTGTTATTGCTGACTTGCTAAAGACATCCTGTAGTGCTTTGTCATTCCACTGGCCCATTTGTGCAAGGGAAACAGCACACACACACACACACACACACACACACACACACACACACACACACACACACACACACAGCCCCAGGCTCTTCACATAAGGAGAAAGTAACATGAATGACCAACGGTTGTGGATCAGTAAACAGCTAATGTTGACATAAACCAATTGAGGATCATTTCCGTCTGATAGACTAATAATAGACTACAAAGATGGACGTGTGCATAACTATTTATATTACACTCAACACACATGACTTTAGGTAAAAATTAAAAATCACAAGTCCCTCATTATCATTAAATATCCATCTGTGTATTTACTGAACAGAACTATACAACATCTTTTATTTGGTATTTGGCTGATAAAATGAATGCACCAGAATGAACCCAGCCTATGGCAAGGCTGATTAGTTACAAATAAATGTTTAATAGTATCTCAGAGGCAGGACACTCACATGACTCCTCTGCTGCTAACTGGGACACCTTAGGGTGACGACCAGAAAACAGCTCATAAACACGAAGACAAAGGACAGATAAAACATGATGCAGCATTTATTTTGACCATTTTTTTTTGCATTAAAAGAGTGTAATAATAATCTAATACAAGCGTCGTCTGAGCCATGCCACAGTGTTTGGTGGTCTTGAAACACTGGTGAACAGAATCTAATCGTGCACAGCGCTGAACCTTACAGCCCTGATTTACAGCAATGAGCTCGGCTTCAAGATCACAGTCCTTATAAGATGATGCAAAGCTTGCTTGTACGACAAGCGAGGCATTAATAGAGCATTACAGCTTCAGTAACTACAGAGGAGAGCTGAATAAATACCAGACACCGAGAGAACGCTACTCATCTATGCATCAAACAACAGCAAACTGATCAAAGAGCCTGTCACAAAGGAGATAAGAGTATTCCTTTACAACAGTCATTCAAAGCACTTTCATCACATCAACCTGTTTCCCTGATCCAAAATAAATTATATAAAACAGCAGTCGGTGAACAGTCGCTGAGAGCTGTTGTAAACACACGTCTGTTAATGCACCACAATGACTGCTTTTGAAATGAGCCCTATAATAAAACCAAAACTACATATGAGGATTATTATGATATATTAAAGGAATGCATCTGCTGTAGAACTGAACCAGGTTCAAAACAAAGAACCTATACTTAAATTTTTCTCTGGTTGCATCATGGAGCAGTTTTCACTATGTGAGGATCTTGGTTTTGTTTATCCAGCGCAGGCACACGAGGTCACGCATGCACTTAAGTAACACAATACACAGTCCAGCCAGCGCTATTCCACCGATCTACAGAGGGCAGCAACACGCCAAAATATGCTGCACAGTGTCAGCAAGACAAAGAAGACTGCTAGACAGTCAACATTTGTATGTCAACAATGTCTGATTTTACTTTGAAAATCAGATTTATGGAGGAAAATGCATTCAAGATATTTGTTGGGAGTACAGCACAATGTGTTTAGTTGTAAATCCTTGAGGAACTCCATAGAACAGGCAGACAGACGCATGTGGAGGCCAAGTCTCTGTGCGTTTGAGAGGTCCGAACCTGGGAGTAGGCTGCTGTGTTTATCCTGTCAAGGTATGTTAACACCAGGCCGCATTCCTGTAGTCCCTAAATTGCAGTGTTAGATTACAGCCCAGCTGAGAGTGTACTCATACACAAACACGCAGCTCTTTAAAGCAAAGGGAAGAGGCGCTGCATGACGTAGCCGTGACCAACGTGGCAGCGGCACCAGGCGCCGTGCATGGAGGACTGACACCTGCCATTCACACTGCAGACGCTTAAGACGCTCTGAGGTGGAGCTGCAAACAGATTCATTAAGGCTGCCGGGTTCTAGTAGAAAACATACAACTTCATATCTTCTTTGTGTTTCTTCTTTACAAGCATGTCAGTACAACGCTCGCTTAAAAAAACAGGCGTATTTGTTTTATACACTGCGCATGCTGCTACAAATCACTTATGCACAGTATAATGTGTGGTTAGGATTTAATTTAGGAAAAACAACCACAGAGAGAAGTGAAGGTTGTTTTGACCTCTGCAGGCCCACTGATGACCATAATGTCTACAGCTGTTGCCTGATGAGGAATCATTCCTGTAAAGAAGAACAGCAGATCAAACTGAATGTTAAATATCAGTGACACCACCAGGTTGAGGTCAGTCAGTTTAAAGGTGAGAAAGGTGCTATTTGAGCTTAACAGGCACACTAAAAACAGCACAGAGACACTTAAAAACGAGTCACAGTCACCTCTAAAGCAAACTGCAATGTGGCACAGTATGAATGAGATCACAACTACAGGAAATGACTCCAAAACAGGTTTTTTTATAGGCTGGTGTTGCTCATGCATAAAAAAAAAACTTTTCAAGGACAAACTTCAGTCTGAACTGCTGCTCATATCCAGTGTTTTCTTCGTGTGTTGTAGAAATAGATTTCTTTTCAGGCCCCACCACCACACACCACACAAACACACACACACACACAAACACATACACTTTACCCCAAACAAGCAAGAGTGACAGATTACCTAATTCGTCTGCTAATTATCTACTAATCATTTTGTTAACAGTTCTGGTTCGCTGCAGCATAATTGTGCAATGTGAAACTTAAACCACTTAAAAAATACAGTCAACTTTGACACCCTGGTTTGGACAAGAAACCAGTGTGAGTTTGCCTTCGACACGCACCAATTAGAAAGCTTAATCCTGTGTACTAACACTGTCAGTCGTTTTGTAACCTACAGGCAACCGTTCAACTCTGTCCAATACTCTGACTTGAAATGTTCAAAGACTACTATCAACAGCAAATCTCTTAAATGAGGAAAAGAGATGCATACTGGGACATGTGAGGTGATGGGACTGGTGAATTATTAGCTAAATAGGAAAATAATGTGGGAAATCAAGTGGCTAGTTTTACAATAGATAAATAATCTAATAAGTCATTTTCTGAGCAAAAATGCAAACATTCTGTAGTTCAGCTCCTGGTTTCAGTCAAATCAGTGATCTAAATATACCTTTATTTGTTTCTCTTGGCATTTGGATCATTATTATGGATTATTATAGTTATTACAGTTAATAAATAATTGAATTCTATAGTATGATGCATTAGGCCCTGGGAAATTGCAGTACAAATAGAAATGTGACTGAAGTCACCTGAGGAATATCAGTTACAATCACAAAGTGACTTAAATGAGAGATGATCAGGTAAAACAATTAACTGTCTGTCTACCTGTTTTCAACACAAACCAGAGAGGCCAAACCAGACCTTTGAAATGCAAAAAACTGCCTATAAGTTCAATTCATAGAATACAAAATCAGTAAAAATTCATGTGATGAACTGTTAAGAAAAATTCAAGCTCATATAAAAGCTTTTGTAACAACGTGGTTGAAAGCATCAGCAGCTGTTTGCCACATCATGGTGATGACTGGCTGGAGGTCATGGTACATTAGCACAGGCTAATGTTTGTCACATCAGCTCCTTTGAAATTCAAAGGAGCGAACAGACTGTGAACGAGCGGCCCGTGTCGTGTGGATGAAAACTAATGAAAATACGTTTGTACTGAGGCACGTTGACCATAGAGCGATTATAAGAGACAGATGAGTTTCAATAGACGCGGATAGGAGCGGTGCGCTCTGAAACAAGGTACCTTTTGCCATCTTGATTGTGCGCCCCGTTACACAGACGGGGATGCGCCTCTTTGATATAAATATCTATTTTAAGGCTATATGATATAAGATTAAATCAAACGAGGCACTCGGGGGCATTGCCGTTAAGTATTTGAGCTTTACAGTGCGAGGACATCACGGTGAAATCGGGTAAAATACACCTTTATAGGTGTTGCATCACCTTGCGTACCTGGCTGTCTCCGGTCCAGAAAAAAAACAGCAACCCCGCCTTCACTGCAGTAATGGTACTGACCGCCATTCCCTTCCGCACACCGCTCAGGAAACGAATTACCGCAACACAATAGATGGAAACGAGGGGTTTGACGGTGAGCCCTATAAGCGCTGTTCTTGTACACGGTGGGGGGAATAACAGAGGAATAACCACCTTATGCACCGCTCATTCACCGTGCAGACACACACACACACAGAGCTGGAGTGTGCACTCGACCAAACAAGGCAACCAGTTCATACACACACACAAAAAAAAATACATAAAAGAGAAGATAAAACATGCACAAGTGGGTCAGAAATGCGTGTCGATGAGATAAATCCCGCGAGAATGAAGGGAAGGCGAGCATCCATGCGAAGCTGGCATGGTGCACGGTGAAAAACTACGAAAAAAAAGCATCTGTACCTGCACAAGTTGACATTTGGAGCGGTTTTCCTGGCTCCTCACGACGCACAGAGCCTTAAGAAAACGGCGAGCGGATCTTGTTCCGTTAACGGTCGAGAGCCGCAGGTGTTATTTCTGTTTATTTCTAGGCCATTTGTCAGCCCCGTTATCCGCGTTCAGGTAAACATGATGATGATGATGATGATGATGATGATGGCTCCTGTACGGACGCGCAGAGTCACCGTCGTGTCGTCAGCAGGAGAAAAAAA